>PVHY01018134.1:0-29886 GCA_004024945.1 Uropsilus gracilis
GGGCCAGTACTGGCAGGGGGGAGGGGGGCTGTGCTCAGAGGGGTGCTGGCTGCCTGCAGGGCCCAGGGAACCTGGTGTCTGCGTGGGTGGGGGTGCGCATGTGCCTGAGGCAAGGACCCTTGAACCCTGCACCCCAGCGCTGCAGGCAGCTTTCCTCACTGGCTGGAGAGAGCTTTGGGGGGGCACTCAGAGTTGCCCTGGACGCTGGGAGCCCCTGACTTGCGGCTCCTCGGGCAGCGGGCAGCGCAGGTGGAGGGACAAGGAGCCCAGGGGGTCTGCGTGGGCCTGGCTGCCCTGGATGGCGGGGATGCCAGGGGCTTTTTGCCTTGATTGCTTATCAAAATGAGCATCGTTCCAATTCCAAGCCGTGGGCTGGCCCTTCTGTTCCGGTTTATCGCCCTCCACCCTCCTCCCCTCCAGCGTCTTATCACCTCCTCAGAGGCCCTTTCTCAGTCTAGGAAGATGAAGCAACGAGCAATTTTGAGGGAGATGTTGTGCTTGCTCCGATACAGCTGTGACCGCTCGGGCCCAAGAGCAAGAGGGCCAGGAAATGCAGTCCCTCTTGCAAAACATATGTGCGTGCGTCCACACACCTCGGAGGAGCGCACAGTCAGTCTATCCTCTCTGTACCTAAAGCGCTTCTTCACACAGTAGGGCCACTCCTGACCTCCCTACGGCGGCCCCGGGCCCCACGCTCCGGCCCTGGTGTAGGACGACGGTCCCCTGGAATGCTCAGGTTCCAGCCCCACAAGGGCTGGGCTCTGGGGCCAGGGGCTGAGGCAGGACTCAGGGGCCCTTCTCATTCCAACGTGCACGGCGCTTTCCTTCCCCGGAGAGACGGCTCGCAGCGTGCTTGCTGGCGTGACTCCACCTGCTCGCCGCCCACGCCGGCCATCCCACGCCCTGCGCCCTGTGACCGCTCCCGGGACAGCCTCCCGCAGCTGCAAGGTGCCGGCTTGTGATAGGGCGGCCGAATGACCTGGGATGTCGTGGCCAGTAGTAGTTCCATGGCTGAGGATCTCCAGCACGAAGCACCGCTTGCTGCTCTCTGGGCTTGGCACGTCAACGGGCGTCTGCTCCTACCCTTGGCACAGGACGGCCGTCCCAGCAGCCACCGCTCTTCGCCCGTGGCTCATCTTCAGAAGACGTGACCCCGCCGGACCTTCTCTTTGGCTCTTTGGGGGAGCTCTCACGCGCCCTCGCACAGCCGGCCCTTCCTGCTCCAGCAGACGCCACTGCAGCCTTGGCCATCACGACAGCCTTGACGTCGCTCTCCACCGGACGTGCTTGCTGACGGCGGCCTGCTAGCGTCCGGGGGAGCCTGCTTCTGGAGGAGGGTGGGTGCACATTGCTCCTTCTGAAGAGCATGCTGGGAATGTGCCTCCGTGAGGTCACAGCCACCTGGCGGGAAGACGTGGACACTCTGGAGGTACTCTGCTTCCGGAGGCAGTGACGGCAGGGTGACCTGGGTGGAAGTCACCGCCATTTGAGACTGCAGTAGAAAGGACTCGAAAACACCAGACTGTTCAAGATTAGAAAGACACGACACCCCCTCCCCCACCATGGTGGCAAAAATAGTGTCTTGGCATCAGGGCTGCCAGGTCTCCTTGCCTGGAGGTTGGGGGGGGGGTGTCTCTGCTCCTCACCTGCCGCATGAGGACCAGGTCACCGGGTCAGCTGCCAGGTTGTGATTCCGGAACAGGAGTCCGGCGCCAAGAGCCCGCACACGCTCTCCACAACTGCCTCAGAAGAGCTCGGTTCACGGCGCCATCACGCTTGGGTGGGGTCCACGCCCACGGAGCAGGTTCCTGGGTTGGAGGCAGCCTGGGCGGCGGAGAAGGGGGGAGAAGGAGCGCTCGTCTGTCTGTCTCCACAGAGCTGGGCCTGAGGCTTCTGAGGAGGACGTCTAGGGTTCAGCTTCCCAGGCTTCCGCCGTGGCTGTGCGGGTGTGTGGGGTGTGTTGCTCTCCTCCCTGGGCTCCATCATGGCGCCGTTTCTCAGTTCACGCCCTGATGAAACACTGAGCCCGGAGGGGGTGAGGGTGTCTCTGCCTCGGGGGGGGGGGGCCCAGGGAGCGGGCTGGCCCCCCAGATCCAGCTGCTCCACGGTGATTCACGCCACCTCAGGAGGCGCTGAATCTACGACCAGCACGACCCACAGACCCAGGCCTGGGCCGGCGAGAACCCGACAGCCACACACAGTCCAAGCGCCTCAGAGAGTCGGGTTTTAGCCGGAGGAACCTGGAGCATTTGTCCTGAGCGCTGGCCAGAGCTCTCCACAGAAACGGGTGGGGCTGGGGAAGGAGTTGGGCCTGGGTGGGTGTGGCGGGGACTGGACCCTTGTCACGCAGGAGGGAACACGTCTAAGGCGTGGCGACTTGATAAACAGGCACGGTTTCTGACCCCCCCCCCCCCCGGGGGGGGGCGGGGGGGGGGGGGGGGGGGGGAGGGGCTCGGTGGGGTGTGGGTGACCTGCCTGCACATCCTCAATGGGGAGCATTGACACTCAGCAAGGACTTCCTGGCAGTGACCCTGAGGTCATTCAGTGACCCTGAGGTCAGGTCCTGGTGTTCCATCTTCCCACGCAGAGGCCTGGTCCTGAGAACCCCACGCATGAGCGTGTCTCAGTCTCCTGACACCTGACCCTTCAGGGCGACTAGCTCCTTCAGGTGTCGCCAAGGTACAGACTTCAGCTCCGGGGCAGAGCTCACACCGCCCACGTGGCCGGGTGGGGCACCTGGCTTCTCAGGGAGAGGGCTGGCAGGCTGGCTGGCTCCCCAGAGCTGCGTGCTGTGGGCAGGGAGGGGTGAGGGCTGGTGGGAAGTCATCCTGGCTTTCTAAAGGCCCCAGAAGCAGCAAGCAGAAGATGAGTTTTTTTTTCTGTGCATCTTGGAACTCATTTAAGAAAAGAACCTTCACTGAGATTTCAGTCTGGAAATGGAAGAAATGATGCCGGGATTCCTGGGGTGCAACTCTTGTTCAGCCTGAACAGTCTCGTCAAGTGGTTTAGGTAGGAAAGAGAGTCTGGAACGCTGAGGCAAGGTGTGAGTGGAAATACCATGCCTTTCCAATTCCACCTCGCTCATTCTTGGACGGTGTCTTACAGAAGTAATTATGAACACGATTATTCTTGAGTAACATTTAATCTCATTAAATTCTGGTCACAGAAGTGGAAGACATTCGTTCCAGGAAGTTAGCATTGCAGGTTCTATCATATATATGTATATATATGATACATATTATATATATCATATATATCATATATATGTATAATATATATTATGTAAAATATGTATTTTTACATGATATATATGTAAAATAACATATATGTCATAAATATGCATATATGTATAATATATGTAAAATATATGTAAGACAATATATGTGCATGTATAATACATAACATATACGTATATATGCGTATGTGCACATACATACACATATGTGTGTATATGCACATATATGTGTATGTACACACATGGGTATATGTGTATGTGTGCATATACACATATACGTATATGTATACATACACATGCATGTATGCATGCACATACACATATATATACACATATATACACATGTATGCGTATATATACACACATACACATATATACATATATATTTAATGCTGTTATTTTCATTGCTATTGTCTAAAATTGACAAAGTCAAATCACTGTCATGTGCCGGTCCCGCCGAGTTTTCTGTGGTGGAGCCATAGCCGATAGCTCGTCCTTATACAACCACATCTCCCCATGATACTAACGAGGGAAGGAACCTGACCAAGTTGAACGAGGAGATGTTATTCGAGGACCCTGTTTTGTTACACGCTGTTTCCCTTAAGCTGGCTGTCTCCAAGACCCTGCTGGATTGGGGGCATGAAGTGAGGGCCGACTGCCTTTCACTGGCTCACATGTGTCCGTATGGACTGCAGGAGCAGCTGCACATGTCTCTGCCGGCGGTGGCAGGCCTGCCTGGAGGGGCCCATCACGCCCAACAACAGCCTGGCAGGGTAGCTCCTTCACAAGGCTTTCTTGTCCTTCTCAGGTATCTCCCCCACTCTTCATGCAGTCACGGAGTGTCTTACAGCAGAGCAAGGAAGACCTGGTCCCTCAGACTCAAATGATTTTTCTTCTCAAATGGTTTCTCTCCTGGTTCTCTCAGTATTGATCTCAGGTCCAAAAGAGGCAGAAGCCTCTAACCAACAAATCCCAGGTCCACATCACCTGTGTGTAGCAGTAGCCACTCAAATGCAGTTTAACAACAGCGTTTTAATAACAAGGGAAATTAACAGGAAAAATGAAAAGTCCTCAAAGTGTCAGTCACCATTCTCAGTCCCAAAGGTCCCAAAGACACAGTCCATGATGGTGCCCCTTTGCCCCTCCAAACCTAAGACAGGCACTCTGCAAATTCCAGTATTTCTCCGGAATCTTCTCTTCGCTTCTCCAGTGTTCCAAGCTGCTCCGCTTCTCCAAGGTGCATCAGCTTTCTTCCACAATGGCTGATGCACAGATCAGCTTTCCCCATCCCTGGCCATCTCCAGGTACCAGCTCACTCTGCCGCCTTGCTGCGGTGCCACACTCTCCACACCGGTTGCTCTTCTGCTGGTCACCGTGACTCCTTGCCACCTCCAGCTCACTCTTCCAGATGCTTCCCCTGGTCAGGACACGTGGCCCTTTTCTCTCAGTCTGCCATTCTCATCTTCTTCTTTTCCTCTTTTTTTTCCATTCTTGCTCTTTCCTTTCATCTGCCTTTTGGCACTTCTCGTGCGCATCTTTCTCTCAGAAATGCCCCACCCACCAGGGCATTTTGGTGCCAATACAATTTTCAACCGCGTCACGACCCTATATCAGTATGACCCGCTGCTTCCGAATGATTATAAAATCAGTGGCGAACTTGAAATGAAGAGCATGCATGTGTGTGCGTGTGTGTTTGTGTGGGCTGCTTTGGAAGACTTCTCCTTGCAAGAGCAGCAGGAGGTGTCTGCTTCCCACTGACACCCTGTGAGTGGCCTCTGGGAAAGCCTCTTCCCTAGAGCTGATCAGACCTTCAGCCGTGCGGAGGTCACGCGCCTTCCCAGACAGACAGCCGCGTGTGGGCACCGTGTCACCAGCTCCGGAAGGTTCAGGATTGGTTGGCAGCACCCCCAGGTCCAGCTGCAGGGTCCTGGTGAGCGGGGAGGGTGGCTGTGAGCCCACCAGTGCTGGACGTGGTATCTGCTGGCGGTTGCAGTCACCGCAGAATGCTCTTTAAGCTCTTCAAACCCAATGACTTCAACCGCTAGATAAGGTTCCAGCACATGATATGACTGCGCCCTTGGGTTTTGTTCCCTCTTCCAAGTTCATATCTTTGTTTGGATTTTGGCTGGGCAAGTTCCTTTGTTGGTCAGCCACAGTATTTCCATGAACTCACGAAATTCCCCGTCTCACAGCCCTTGCCAGGTTTCTCCCCGCCCGGACAGGGTAGATAGCATTAGCAGTGTTGCGTGAAACATCTAAAATTAAAGTGATTTTCCCACAGCTTCCGACCACTGGCGGGTGAACAGCTCCAGTGCTCTTCACGGCCCTTCTGAGGGAAGCAATAAACCGAGGCATCCTTTTCGTTTTAACGAGGAGCTAACCCTTGAGGCCTTGGATTAGAAATCATTTATGGGTTTCAAAATGCAAAGGGGTCCTGGAGTCGTTCCAGGGTGACTTCTTGATCTTGAGAAATTCCATCGGCGGCTGCAGTTGCCAGGGCGGTGGAGACCGAGGCTGCTATGGCGGCAGCTGTGCGGAGAGTTAGCTCGTGCTGAGAGTTCAGACACACAGGTCCATCACTGGGGCAATTAGCAGCTCCGCGTACCGAGCGTTTCACGGCGTCAGGGGGCTCAGATGCCCTCTGGATAAATAATGTCTTCAGTTCCCGACGCTGACTCTGAGAGACAAACATTACCCCCCGAGTTTGCACTTGAAGGCATGGCTCTTTGGAACGCCCCGCCAGAGACAGGCTGTCAGGAAGTGTGTTGTTGAGACCCTCCCAGGCTGAGCCTGGAAGCTTCTCCAGGAGTTAGTGGAACCAAGAGCCAGGCTCTGTGAAGACTGGGCCGGGCAGGGTCTCTGGCTGTACACTGGGTTCTGATGTGAAGGCCACACGGATGCCCACACTGGTGTGCCCAGCACCCAAGAGATGCCCGCTCAACCTGGGCCACCGTGTCCTCTGAGGTGCCAGTCAAGGCCTGAACCAGGCATCACACTGGGCACAGCAGTGGCAGCAGCAAGCAGAGTCCACCGGCTGCAGGGTGCTATTTTGTGTGATTTCCACCCAGAACCATAGGAGGCACGTTCTAGCATCTCCGTCATGGGTGGTTGACTCTCTTGCTCTGAGCCAAATTGATCTCCTCCTGGGTGTCTTGATGTCACCGTCACCTTGAGGGTGTCCAACCATGAGGCCCTGTGGTGTGGACAGCAAAGGCGGTACTGGTCACGGCACCCACTCCTGCAACAGGACGCTCACAGGGCCTCCACGCAGGTGGAGGTGAGCTGGGCTCCAGGCAGTCCCACCAGCTCTTGTCTGGCCTTTACTGTGGTGTCTGTGGAGGGATCCAGCTACTGTTTCCCACCACCATCCCTCATCTGCCCTCGAGCCTTCCTCTTCATTTCAGAACCCCCACAGCCTTTACAATGTTTTCCACGGACCCATAGATCCATCTCAATGCCAGTACCAGACTGTTTTTAGTATTATGGCTTTGCACTCACATTGAAAATCAGATGATGCCTTGTTTCTCTTGTTTTCTTAAGATTGCTCTTGATATTCAAGGTTCATTATGGTGACAAAGAAATTTCCTGGTTTACTGAAAGATTCTCTTTGGTGCTCCGGTGGGCTTGCATGGAATTTATATACCGCTAGAGGCAGGAGAATTCCTTTTAACACACGGACTCTCTCCCTCTGTGAGCTCAGGCTGACTTCTCTCTCCTTACATCACTAACTCCCTTAATGACATTGCTGTGGTCTCATTGTGTGGGCACTTTACCTCCTTGGTTAAGTTAATTCTGAGGCATCCGATTCACTTTGAGACCATTGAAAATGGGATTATTTTCTCAATTTCTTCTCAGTCATGTCATTGGTCTACTGTATGATCTATTGGTCTATTGTTTGATCTCTGGCCTTTTTATTTCTGGTTTTATTTTTACTACTTCCTACTTTCTACTAACTTTGTGTCTTGTTTTTCCTCTTTTTCAAGTTGCTTTAGGTGTGACATTAAGTCGATGATGTGGAATTAGTATTGCTTCCCATTGAGGTTCAGGGTGGCAATTATCTCCTCTCTGGAGGCCACTTTCTGCTGCACCCCATAAATTCTGTTTGTATCCTTGTTTTCATTAGACCAAAGATATATTTTTATTTAATTTCCTCTTTTATCCTCTATTAGGCAGCATGTTGTTTAGTCTCCAATTATTTATAGTTTTCTCTGTTTTTGTTTTAATAGCTGACTTCTAACTTTATGGCCTTGTGGTCAGACAGTACTTGGTGTGATTTCAGTCTTTGTAGTTTTATTATCATTGACTTGTGCCCCAACATATGGTTTATTCATGAGAATATTTCATGTGCACTTGAAAAAACATCTCTATGCAGGGGTTTGGGGATGGGAATGTTCTGTAGATATCTATTTAGCCTATGTAAGGCTTTTTTCTTATTTGTTCTCTTCGTGTTGACCTTCCCAGAGCAGTGAGTAGGACGTTAACATCCCCTGGTATGTTGTCGTCAACTGCTCGCTTCCATTTTGTGAATGTGTTATGCTTGGCAGTCCATCACCTGGTGCATATATGCGCCGCTCTTTATTGCTTCTTGTAGTGTTAGTTCCTTAGTCATAATGCAATGTCTGTCTTCCACGTTATCTTTTTTCTTGGACATTTATCTTAGCTGAGATTTGTATGTTTTCTGACTTTTTCTGATTCTCATTTGTAGGCTTATCTTCCAGCCTCTAGTGCTAACCCTATCCATCCCTGCTGGTAAGACAAGTGCCCTCTGAACATAAGGTTGGACTTGGTTTCGATACCTAGGCAGCAGCTCGATGTCCTTTATATGGCTAATTCAAGCTATTTACCCGAAAGCTGATAGCTGGAAGAACCTCGGTCACTGCCACGGTCACCTGTTGAAGACCCACGTCTGTTGTCTTCTGCATCACTGCTATGAATCTGGTGTGCAGGTGCAGCTGGCAGTGACCTGGGATGGACTGATCGTGTGTCCTGTTGGATGGTCTGAGGATCCCGCTGCTCTTGCTCTTCTGCTCCTCTGCATCATGCCACCTGGTGCCTGTCACTCTCTCTGTGGCATCCTCTTGCTTGTGATAAGCCCCTTACAGCTTCTTTCCCCTGCACTCCGGGGTTAGTGCTTTCAGTCTGTGCTTTTCAGTCCATCTCCAGGACCTGCCTTCTGTTCTGCGTGCCCGTCCTTCCATGTCCTGTGGCTGGACACGTGTCCTTCTGCTCTGTGCACCATCTTCATCTCCAGCCGTAGGAGGGCCCTTCTTGCCTGCAGGGTTCCAGGTGCCCTGAAAGACTGGCTGTGCTCCACACAGGTTGTCTTCCCTGCTCTCCATGAGTCTTGCCATGTGTCCACCTGGTTCTGTTTTGTTGGGGATTCTTCAGGCCTCAGGACACCGGGTTTGTTTCCCAGCTTCACAGCATTCTCAGCCATTGTCTCTTCAAATGAATTTTTTAAAAGATTTTCCCTTCTTCTGGGTCCCCCAGTTTCCAAAGCTTATTTCTCTGTAGGGTTCCCCCAAGGCCTCTTAGACAATAGCATTTTTCCCTTCTGCTTGTGTGATCTCCATCTTAGTGCCTTCCAATGTGCCGATTCCCTCCCCGGCTGTGTCTGTCTGCTGCTGGGGGTTCCACTGTGCTTTTAAATCTGGTTGTAATATTTTCCAGATGAGTTAGTTTTGATTATGACAGTTGTGTGCACCTATTTATTCTGTTCCTACTTGTAGGGTAAATGAGCTGGTCAGCCCCCCCCCCCCAGCCTCTATGAGCAATACCGGGGGTGTGGCACCCTCCCGTGACCGTGCACACCTGGCCCAGGGGGTGTGCACATGCATGAGTGGGCTCCCCTGGACCTGGGGATTAAAGGGAAGTGTCACCCCCACCCCGGGAGAGGGTGGGGAGATCATAAGGGTAGAGTGTGATCTGGAGAGGAGCATGCAAAGGAGAATGAGAGCTTGAGAGAAACTCGGGTGGCTGTTTCTTCGCGGCCTGTTTCCCTGTTCATGATTAAATCCTCTTAGCAAGAATCCCCAGGCTCCGACCTTCTTGAACTGCTAGAGCCCATGACGGACCTGCCTGGGCTGGGGCGGCTGCATACCCTGCTGCAGCTCCTTCCTCTGCCTGCTCCCCGGTGTCTAGGCTGGGGGTGCTGCCATCTCCGTTGCCATGATGCCTCTTCCTTTGTTGTCACAGTTCTGGATGGGGCCCAAGAGTCTCTTCTCCCAGACTGAACACCCGTGTTCGAGACGTGACCCGTCTCTCCATTTGTTTCTGCTGTTGTTTGCATGGGTGGTCGTGGGGACGCACTCATAGAATGTCGCCTCTGGGGGCACCAGCACAGCTGGGGAGTGTGGGGGGACACAGGGTCCCTCCTCTAGGTCACAGCCTCGCCTGTGTATCCGTGGTTTCATGCCAGCCTCAGCGCTAGCAGTGGAAGTGTTTTGGCCTTGGTTCGAGGCCCTGGGTGGTGGTGATGGGTGGCAGGTGTTTGGAATAACATCAGGCTGCAAGTAGCAGCCCCTTCTCTGCAGGAACTTGGCCAACCGGCCTGGCTGGCCCACCAGTCGGGGGTCTGGCTGTTCTATGGGCCCCCAGGCTTAAGCAGGCCCCTGTCCTTCCACGCCTCTGTTCCGTGGTCTCTACCAGCACACGCCCAGCCAGTGCCAGCTCTGGGCAGCCTTTTCTCCAGCACACTGCACCCTCACAGTGGTTGCCAGTATAAGCACCCCTGAGTCCACAGCCTGCAGCACCCCTCCACCCAGCTCGCTGCAAACACAGCCCAACACCCCACTGCCCTCCCCCTCCCACCTGCTGCTCCGTGGCCTGCGATGGGGTCCTCTGTCCCTCGGGCCCATTTGCAGACCCGCTGGGAAAGCTCGGTGGTACCTGGCATCTCATCTTCCTAAAGAGCCCACGTCACCCCCTTCGCAACAGCCTTATCAGTGCGCTGAGAAGCTATGCGGCGAAGGCACTAGAGTTGCTCCAGCCTGCAGGTCCTGCGCTTATTTCAAAGCCACGGTCCCACTCCCCTGCCCACCCAGATACCCTCCTAAAGTGCAGACTCAAGACGCTGGCCCCAGGCCTCCGGCCACGGTCTAGTCCAGGAGCGGGCAGCTGTGTGGGTGCATGGTTTGGCATCTGGGAAGAGAGGACACCTGATCCCGGGGGGCGGGGGAGGTCTGGCTCCCACACTTCTAGAGACAGCTGCACAGAGACGGGCTCGTTGTGCAAAGCCACGGTCCATGTGGGGTCAGCAAGCGAGGCCCACGCAGCTTGGCCTGTGCGAGCTGCTGGTGTTTCATAGCCGCTGCGTATCCCGGGCCCTGCGGGGTCACCACGGACCGTCTCCCATCGGGATCCCTTGTGTGTCTGGCTCTTCGGGGCTCCTGTCAGAGCCTGGGGTTAGGGCAGAGCGTAGGTGTGATGCAGGGGGCGTGAAACGCTTGGGGAGGGGAGCAGATGGGACAGTGCCTGGGGGACCCGGCTGCTGCGGGGGTGCAGAAGGGGGCGAGGAGGTCAGTTTGACGGACAGGCCGCCTTCGGGACACTCGCGTGTGAATCTCAGACAGGAAGGGGTTTGGAACAGTGCAGACAAAGGAAGGTGTGTTCTGGTGTGTGTGTGTGTGTGTATACACGCATGTCTGTGCACTGCACGTGTGTGCTCACGCCTGGGCGGATGGGCATGTGCACGGGCGTGCCCTACAGGCTGGCATGAAGGAGGAGTGGATGTGGCCGGCGGGTCATGTGCTGGACATGGTGGTCACCTCATCCAGCCCGGGGTTGCTGACGTGAGGCTGCGTGAACGCAGGTTGGATTTAGGCCCTTGGAAGGTCATGCCAGGAGTCTGAAGGGGTCGGTGGCAAGGCAGACCGAGTCGGTGGATGGCCACTGCCTAGTGCGTGGGCCGTGGGTGACACCAAAGTGGTGTCCACGAGGATGCCCCCGCTGTGGCTGCGTGGGGCAAGCCATGAGGAGACAGAAGGCCAGGCCACAGGGCCGGCTCAGGCCTGGGCGAGGACTGCAGGGAGATGGCGAGTTGGGGTGCAGACAGCTGTGCAGGGGTGAGGGCTGCAATGAGATGACCTGTGGAGCTCCTCACCCCAGCAGCCACGTCCCGACACGCTGGGGGTGACTGTGTCTACGCAGCCGGCGTTTCCCACAGAAAGGACCGTCTCTCGTCATTAAAAGTCTTTGCAGATACTCGTCCACCACAAGTAAGGAGACGTGCAGGCTCGTCGTTGTGGCGGCTACGGTGACAGTGTTTCACAAGCCCCGTCCACCATGGACGGGCCTGGGGAGGGTGTTCTCCCCGTGCATCAACTCCACGTCCATGCCGACTGTCCAGTCTTGAAATCTACCCTGTGGTTTCCCTGACCCCATTGTCCCATCTACTGTCCCAGCAGCCGTGGGATGCAGGCAGAGCCTCGCATCGCACAGAGCCAGAGACCGAGGCACTGCCCAGCGTGTGGGCACCAAGTCCAGGTCCGCTGCACACACAATGCTGCCGGCTTATCCCCCAGCCCAGTCAGGGGCACCCCCCACCCCCACCCAGAGGAGCTAGGACAAGCTCAGGGCCAGGGCATCTCAATGAGATGCTGAGTCTAGAATGTTCTCGCAATGTGAGTGGCCCGGAGCGTCCCTTCACCCTCACCACTCCCAGCCACTCCAGAGGAGCCCTCCTGCCTGCGCCCATGGGTGGGACCCCTTTCACGGCACTGGGCGGGAGAGGACGAGGCAGAGTGTTCACGGAGGCAGCCCCAGGAACCAAGGTCCTGGCCTTTAGGTGGAAGGCATCTCAGCGCCTCACGCACCCTCGTTTCCATCGTGCTGGGGACCGCTTCACACGCCACTCGGACTCCAAGGACACTCTATGGGCGTGTCACAGTGGGGTGTAGACACATGTCCGCACGTGCAGGTCACGTGTATCCTCCCGTTGCTGGTGGCTATGACAGAAAACTGTCTCGTAATGCAGCGAGGGCTTGTCCCTGGACCCGTATGTCAGCTGAAATCGTGCCCAGCTGCAACAGGAAACAGGTCTCTCCCATCTCTGCCAACTGTGGGTGTGGGCTTGTGCTCCTTACCCAGGGCCAGGGATCCTTCTGTGCTGGTAATAATCACTGGTGGGGAAAGTGCCCCGAAGCAGGGAGGCCACTTACAGGTCCACTTTCTGTGTCTGGTCTGATTGCACATGGCATGTGGCCATCTGGTGACATGGAGACTCTTCCGTACATGTGGACACTAGTGAGGGGTGAGAGGCTGAGCGGGGGTCCTGTAACCCCATCAGCCTCAGGGCTGCCACTGCGAGGGTGCCCACTGCCCCCTTCCCCCTCCCTTCTCCTTCTCCTCTCCCCCCTCCCCTCCCCTCTCTCTCCTCCCCCTCAGTCCCCTCAGCCACCAGAGCACAGCAGCTCAGGCACACACCCTGGAAAGAAACGTAAGCCACTTCATCCAAAGTGCTTTGTAAAGGGAGTTACTGTGAAGATAGTCAAATCGAAGAGTGACTGGGCTTCAGAACAGTACGGGCCCCGCGAGGGTAGATAAAGGAGGCAGGCGGGGCAGAGAGAGAGCTGTCATCACCGTGTCACCTGCTGAGACGGCCTTGTCCTTAAAGAGCATATTACACGCACACGCACATATACACACACAGCAATTCATCTGAGCTTCTGCTCAAGGGCCCTTGCGGCAATTTGCTATCTGACTTTGCTGGAGATAGATGGAAAACAAAATAAGGAATCATTATGCCCCAAATAGTTAGCATACGATTATTTAATTCAAAGTCTGCCTTTGCTATTTCAAACATAAGCCAGCAGTAAATCCCACGCCATCTATTTTAGTTATGGTAAATCATAGTCGTATGTGGTCGTGATTATGGTTAATTGTGGGATTAAAGGATTTCATTTCAGAGGATGAATGAAATACACTCTTGTTGACATTTGTGCATGACAGTCAGAGACAATAGGGGAAGAGTCAACAGCTCTATGATATAAGCCCCCTGCAGAAAGGATAATAAAGAACATTTAAATCAGGGACTTGGATTCCTCACGATGGTTCTGAGGGTTCTAGAAGGCTAGCCTCTCCAGATTTAGGATGTCCCAGCTGCTTCCAATCAGGGAGGCTGTGGACCCTTCTCACATGAGTTCACTGATGATGTGTGCGTGTGTGCATATGTGTGTGTGTGTGTGTGTGTAAGTCTCTCCAGTTCTGTGCAAACAGAAAATCTAGAGTGCATCATCCCTCGCTATAAACTGTTAGTTTATAGAGCAATATATTCCTCTGTACACTGCCCCTCTACTCTAAAAATCGCCATCCATGCTGGAAAGCATGCCATCTTAAAGAACATCAAGAGCATCTAGTTAGCCTGGGTCTGAAATTGCTTATGGCTGCATGACAACAAGGAGAACTTAAAAGGAACGGCTGGGTATTTTTCAGACTTCTGCTTTCACTTCACAGGACTTCTTCCATTAAAATGAAGCAATTAGCACGTCAAAGGGAGTCCTCTGGCCATTAGCTCAAGACCCAAAGCTAATTCCCTCCTTGGGAATCTTTCCCCAAAGGCTAAATATTTGTACATTATGAAGAGGGAGGGGAGGAAGACCTCTGCTTCCTTAACGCATCTCTGGTAAGAGAAACTCATATGGTGGTAGCCAACGCTTTTCATAGAATTGTCCGGAAGTAGGTGCTGAAGGAAGTTCATAGGTCGCCATCTTTAACAGCTGTAGTCCGTGAAGGAGACACCTGCTCTTCCAATCCAACATTCACACAGTGCCTCTGAGACACCTGTAGGGGGCGATGTGAAGGCCTGGGTGACTAGGTTCTAAACCCCAACCATCAGCCATTTGGTCCGGTTGAGTAGTCTATATTCATAGGTATGTTTAAGAAAGATGTGTTTCCTCCCTCTCACCATTCTTAAAATTGAATGGTTTGAGATAATTGCAGACTCACATGCAGCTGTGATAAACAACCCCACGATAGGTGTTAGGTCTTTGACTTATTTTCCCCTAGGATGCAGCTAGGAAAACTAGTTTAATATCAGGACCAGGATCCTGGCAAAATATAGCCAAAATACAGAGCATTTCCATCCCCTGGCAATCTAGCAAGTTGGTATTCACAGATACTTTACTTCTCTCTGGCTCTGATTTTGTCATTTCAAGAACGTTATATAAATGAAACTGTATGGGATATACTCTTTGGGGGTTGACTTATTTCACCCAGTGTAAATCCCTGCAACCTTATACAAGTTGTGTTATCAATAATTTATTCTTTTTCACTGCTGAGTAGTAGTCCACGGTTAGGGATATACTAGTTTGTCTGATCATTCACCTGTTGGCAGATAACTGAGGATTCTCTCCAGTTTTTGGCTATTAAAAATAAAGCTGCTGTTAGACACTAGCACACCAGTGTTCACAGCAGCATTATTTACGGTAGTAAAATTGTAAAAAAAAAAACCCCAAATGTACAGAAGCAGAAAAGTGGAAAAGTAACAGGTGATTTGTAAATATTGTGGAATATTACTCAGCCTTAAAAAAGACACAAAATTCTGACATGTCACCATATCGATGAACTTTTAAGGCATTATTCTTAAGTGGCATAAGTCAAACACAAAAAGAACATGTATGATTTCACTTATGTGAAGTACCTAGAACATGCAAATAAAAAAAAACTCAAAGGGGTGTTGAGAACAAAACTTATGCAGATTCTGTATACCCCTATTCCTCTCTTCTTCTTCTAATATTTAATAAATACTCAGTAATCAAGTTGGACAAAGCAGACAGTTCAACCCAGATTCCGACTTTAAACAGGATGGGGCAATATTTCCACTTGTGTACTTGCCTTTTATGATTTTTAAACTTAATGCTGGGTCAGATGTGATGTTTCGTGTATATCTGTGAATGTGCTGGTTGGCCAGGACGCATCATCATTTTATTTTCAATTCAGGCCGCCTAGCTTTGTGTGTCTCCATCCGGGCCACGCCCTCACGAGTCCACAGTGCAGCGTGACTTTGCTCCGCCTCCCTCCGTTTTTCCTGCAGAAACTGACCCTCTAACACCCAGGGAGTCAATCACTCACTCTCGAATCACCCTGGGCTGCACAGGCAAACATCAGCAGCTTCTGTTCCCACGATCGCCTTCCCAGGAGGGTGGCGGGCTCAGGGCCGGGCTGACTTGGGTCAAATCCCTGCTCGTGTCCCACGTTCTCGAGCGTGTGGAGCGAGTCATAGTTGCCCCTTCTTGTTGCCATAGTGACAGAACGACATCACGTGCATCAGCTTCTGTGGAAAGTGGCGACGTCCTAATACGATGCTCGTGCCGGTGCGGAACACCCTGAAACATCTGTGTGTCTTCAGGAGCCCACAGCGGCTGCCAGTTCTCACCAGCATCACCGAAAAGGCCATGTTTCCAGGCCGCGAATTCGCCTGTGACCCTGGCTGTGACAGCAGGCGGGAAGGGCGGGAGGAGCGCTATGCTTGAAGGACTCGAAGCGTCAGAACCTTGGCTTTGACAGCACGTGGCTGGCTGGAGCATAAACACATCCTGTAACAGGCACGGAGCTCTCCTTGAGTCTACCGGGGGTGGGTGTCAGCCGCATAACCGGGTGGTCTGGCTGGGAATCCGGAGCGCTGATAACTCATCCTTTCGGATCACACGGGGCGTGAAACAAGCGTGGCCTCGTCCGGTGACCGTCAGAGCGTCCTCAGCTGACTGTGCGTCCACCCTGGGACCTGCAAACACAGCGCCCAGAATGAACCCCCCCTTGCAGCTCTGTGCGGGGGTAACTCAAGACGGGCGGGGGGTGGGGGAGGGGAGTGAGGGTGGATAACCGGGGTGCCGGCTGAGGGACAGCGTCCCCATGGCAAGCAGCTGGCTGCTGAGACTGATGACCGCACCCCTGGGTGCGTGAGACCAGAGCACACAGAGCCAGGGGTACACGGCGCGTCGGAGCAAGTTGGGGGGAAGGCCGTGCACACGTGGCAACGCTCGTGCGTCCCATGCTTGACCCAGACCACCCCACACAGCCCCGGCTCCTGCGGCTGCCCCGCCCGGCCCCTGGACGCCCGCGAGGCCCGTCCCAGTGTGGTCTGTGCGTCGTGCACGCGAGGGGCCTGCAGGCTGTCTGCTGCTCCGTGACTAACTCTCGGTGGCAGTTAAATCTGAGCAGCTGTGACCGCCCAGAGCCAGGAGGTGCCGCCTCCGCTGTCGTGTCTTGGGGAAAACGGCCAAAGTAGCTGACTGCAGCTGACCACACGGATGAGGGGTGCACCTGGGGAAAGTGCTAGGTGCCCCCTCTGAATTATTGTCAGGTGGAAGGAAAATCATGAGAATGCAAACCAGGCCTCCCACGGCCAAGGGCGGGTGGCCACATAGCCACGTGGCCGCGTGGCCACGTGGCTGCGTGGCCGCCGCGTGGCCACTACTGAACTGTTGGTGGCTGCGTGGCCGCCGCGTGGCCACTACTGAACTGTTGCCCCTACTGAGCCTTTGCCCCAAAGGTTGCACATGGAAACGCCTTCCAGACTGGTGTGTGCCCGCCCGGGCACGGCGGCCAGTGCTTTTGCTGGACAGCAGCCAGGGCGTCCGGCGAGGTCTCCCCATTAAACACACCCGGGTCGTTGCTTTCCGGCAAGAGGAAGGGGCCGCTGGGAAATAGGACAGACTCCAGAGACCGGCCTAAGAGTGTCCCCCGGGAGGGACCTGGGAGCTTGTGTGCTCAGGACCTTGGACGGTCTCCTGCTTTCCCGGAAGACTTTCCAGCCTCTCCCGGGCGGTGCGTTGTCCTCGACGCCGTTGGTGGCCGTGCAGGTCACGTCTTGTTCCGGGGACCTTGGGCGTGTCTGTGCCCGTGCCCAGAGCCCAGCAATGTGCACGCTGTGGTCCAGGATGTCAGACACACGTGACACTGCGTGTCGCCGGCTGCTGCTCCGACAGCGCCTGCAGGAGGCCGCATGGTCCCGGCCACGCGCTCATCCCCTTCGCCGTGTCCGAGCCATCGGCTGGAGATGGCGTGTCTCTGCGGTTCCACCCCCACGTGGGGCGCGCGCCGGAGCCCACACGGCACCGCATCCCGGGGGTGACCCCGAGGAAACTGGGGCGAGCCAGGGTCCATGCCGAACCCCGCTGGCGCCAGGCAGAGGCTGGGGAGACCCTTCCAGGGCGGCCTCTGAGCAGCAGCTCCCCGGCTCCTTTCTGCAATGCCCTGGGATGCCTGCCTGGCTGTGGTGCCCCTGGCCCCGGGCCCCTCTCTGGTCCAAGGCCTGAGGCCACCGTGTGTGCACCTGCTGGCTATTCTGTGCCTTGTGGAGGGAGGGAGGAGAGGTGGTTCCAGTGAGCCCCCCCCACCCACCCCCACGGGCTCAGCAGCCCCCCACAGAGGAGCAGCTATGCCTCCCCCGGGACATTCTCTGCAGGCACCAAGCTCAGCGTGGGGCGTGGATGGGTGTCCTGGGTAAGCTGTGGTCATCACCACGACGCTGCCGGCGGTGATGGCGCCCTGACCCACTGGTGCCCGCTGGTGACCACTGGTGACCACTGGTGCCGGGCGCTGTGTCACATGCCCGTGGTCCTGCCCTGGCTCCCGGAGCCGGGTCAGCTCCCCCCCCACCCTCAGCGGGGAGGGTCACGTCCCTGCTTTGGGAGCGTCAATGTGTCCATTACACACTCGGAGGGCCACAGCTCTCAGGCGCTGGACCCCAGGCTCGGCCTCAGCCATCCGAGCGCACTCGTTCGCCCAAGCTCAGCAGGAAGGACCCGTGTGCATTCCGATGGACATGGTGACCACGGGGGCGGCTCCTGGCGTGGTCAGTCCTGCAGCGGAGTCCCACCCAGGGGCGCTGACCGGAGCCCTGTGGGCTGGAGCCTGACCCCTGGGGCTACTGGGCACTCGGCACTCGCAAGGGTACCTGCCTCTCTGCAGCCCTGCCTGGTCAGCTCCCTACCGACCGGTCAGCTCCCTACCGACCGGTCAGTTCCCTACCTACTGGTCAGCTCCGCCCTGGCTGTCTCCCGCCATCTCTCCACCACGCGGGGCCCTCAGGTGTGTGAGCCGCTGGGCACAGCCTGTGGGGTCCAGCACGTGGGCGCCTGGGGCCGGGAGTCAGCAGGGCTGTTCTGGGGAGGCCGCAGCCCTGGGAAGCAAGAGGAGGCCCCAAGTAGGTCCAGGACAGGTGGGGAGCCATGTCCCCAGGGAGGATGGCGCCGCGACGCGAGGGGCAGGGCCAGGGGAGTCCTGGGCGGGGCCTGGCAAGAGAGTCGGGGGGCTAAAGCCGCGGTCGTGGGCACGAGAAGGGCTTGTTGAGCCTGAGCAGCCACGCCCCAGGGCCTCAGGGGTGGAAGGCGGGGCATGAAGAGCCCCCGGGGGCCGTGGGGCGAGGCCTGCAGCGAGACACCCTGGTGACCACAGCTTTCGAGGTCGCAGCTTCCCTTCCGAAGGGCCCTGCCCTGTCCGGGGCCACCGGGGCCACCTCAGGCTCGTCAAGCTCCGGGCTCTGCCCGTCTGGCCAGGTGTTTCCCTGACCCCAGTGGGTAGCGCCCACGCAGGGCAGACAGGAGGGGCGGGGTGGGAGGGAGGCCTCAGCTCCGCAGCCCAGCCCTCCGGGAGCCCAGCTCTGACTCCTGCTTCGGGGGGTCCCAGGCACCTCGGGGTGCACCCTGCTCGGGTCTCTCTGGGCCTCCAGCCCCACTCCTATGAGAGTCCAGCGGGCAGCGTGGGAGGACGCACCGGCCTCCATTTTGGGGGGCCCTTTCACCCTGTTGTGCACACTTGTCCATGCACATTGCACGCCCGTCCGGCTGGCCTGACGCCTGGCACACACTCGCGGCCTGAGCCAGGGGAGGCTGTGCATGAAGGGTGAGGCACCTCAGCAGAGAGGCACCCCATCACCCCATGTCTGCTGCCACTCGCGTGTCCCTCCCCCTCTCCTGCACCCCTCCTGCACCCCCGGGCGCCCTCCCGCGCTCTGCTCTGTCTGCAAAGTGCCCGTCCCCCGCGGAAGGAACAGGCCTGGCTCTTGTGTCGACATGTCCTCCCGTCCTGGGAACGCCAGGCTGGCGCTGGCCTGTCCTCCGTGCCCCGAGCACGTGGCCATCACGGCTGCTGGCCTCATCGCCCTCCCCCACCAGCGCCTCTGCGTGGTCGCGCGTTCCCACTCGTCCACGCGGCTTTGCCTGCAGAGCGCGATGCCTGGGCAGCTCCAGATGCAGCTCAAATGCCACCTCTGTCTTGGGGACGCTGCCGTCACGGAAGTTTTCTGCGCCTGCGTGGGCTGAGGTGACACGTGCTTTCCCGCGACACTGACCCCAGGGACCTCGCGTGCTCACTTCCCAGCCGGAGCCTGGTCACGCAGCCTGAGCTCCCAGTGCCCGTGCAAGGTGCCTCTGGCCCTTGCTGGCGCGTGGGCACGCCGGCCAGGGCTCGCCGTCCACCCTGTCGGACAGGCCTGCACGTAGGCAAGACCTCTTTCCCTTCTCGTGGATGCGATTGCAATAAAAGCACATGCACATGCTCGGGGAGATGAGAAGGGCTGAGGAGCCACCGCCACTGACACCCCGGGGACCCCACCGCACGGTCGCACGTGTGACGCAGCCGAGAGGGAGTCGGCCGCATTCTGGCCTCTCGTGGGGGTCCCCGCTTGCCCCCCCCCGCCGTCTGCCAGCGGTGCATGAGGGTGAGGAACAGACCTCAGGCTCTCCCTGAAGCTCAGGCCGGGATCTGAAGTTTGGGAATGATCCTTATTATGCTTCCGTGAAAGAATTTTATGCCGCAAAAGCCAACATTTTATTAGCGTGAGTCCATTAGCTACCGTTCCTTTGGCTGTTAAGCTGCCCTTCGCTCATTATCTCGTGATGTCAGCCCCCTTGCAAAAATAAATGATGATCCGTGGCCTGCTGCAAACAGTCAACCCTAAGTTCATGTGCGATGAGGCACTCCAAATGCTTCCCTCCCCAGATCACTGTTGAATTTTAAATGACTGAAAGCACCGCCGTCCTTTTCACTGGACTTCAAACGCAACCAAGAACTTCGTGGAGACATTAATATTCTTTGGCAGAACACTGAAAGAATAATATAAACGTCTCAGAGCCAGTGAAGTGGGTTACCTATGGTAACCCCCCCCTTTTTGGGGGGAGGCGACTGGGCCAAATCACTTTTATTGCTTTTTAATTGGTAAGGCCTGTATAGCTCTTGGCTTGACAATCTTGGGAAAGTTGCTCCTGCCAAACGTTTAGAAATAATTTATTAGCTGCACAAAGCAAGGTTTCCCCACACTGCTGATTGCTATAGTTTTGCCACAATGGCCGATGAGGAGCCGGTCCAAGAAATAAGAACTACCGATTAACTAGCTATTAACAAAATAAGCTAACAACGGGACTTGTGGTTAGTGTCTTTGAAGCTGCTTCTTGGTGGCATGCAAACGTCTAGAGACACATTTATCAGGCACAGGTAAGGTGAAAGGGACGCAGGGGCAAAGAACCACTGGTGGGGGAAAGAGTCCTGTTCTGTCTGTCTGTCTGTCTGTCTATCAGGTGAATGGCACCCATGAGTGTGGACTGGCAAGTTTAAAATCCACAGGCTGAACATCCCAATAGAGCTGACACAGCAGCCCTTTTTAAAAACATCTTCTTGAGGGAATGTTGCTTTACGAAACCATACGCGTATGATTTAGGGCAATACATTCAGACCTCTTCAGAGGTTACATACCACCTCACCAGCGAGGCACCCCGAAACCTCCATAATCACCTCCATTGGACCCCCTCCTCCCCGCCCCCTATTCACTCCCTCTTGTACCCTCAATTCTATAGAAAGGCCTTTAGGGTTTGTTTGGGTTCAGTCTCGTATGTGCCTTCTATTCCCTACGTGGCTGAAATCATCTAGTATGTCGTTTGTTCATCTGACTTCTTCCGCTCAGCGTAACCCCCGGAGTTGCGCTGCATGTTGTGGCCAGTAGCAGCATTTCCTCCTCTTTATGGTTGACTAGTAGTCTGTTGTCTATATCTAGCACCGCCTTTTAATCTGCTCCTGGCCCTTCACGTTGTTTCCATAACGCGGTTCCTGCACATAGTGCTGCTGTGAACACAGGCACACAGATGCCTCTGAGCGAGCGTTTCTGAAACCCTCAGCAGCCTGGGGATGGGGTTTCTGGGTCACAGTAGAGGCCTATGGTGAGCATTGTGAGAAACCTTGACACTGTTCACAAGGGCTGGCCCAGTCCGCATTCCCACCCTCGGTCTCAGCGTTCCTCTCTCCCCTTGTCCTCATCCTCAACAACCTGTGTTGTTTCTGGTTGTTTGACATGGGCCACTCTCACTGGGGTGAGGTGGGGCTTTGTTGTGGGTTGGATTTGCATTTCCCGGTGGTACGGTACTGAAACGCATTGTTTCATGTGTCTTGGGTCATCTCTGTGTCATCTTTGGAGAAGTGTCTGTTTAGTCTCTATCACCATAACGTGCCACGTGGACAAGAGGGAATGTGAAGATCATATAAATAGTTTAGAAAGCAGTTGACAAGACTTTAGCATCCATTTGTGATTTAAAAAAAATGGTGATAGAAAGAACATACTGCAACATAGTAAAGGCCACCTGTGAAGACACACAGCTGACATCATGTTTGGCTAGACCACTTTGACCACTGCTACTCAACATGGCATCAGAAGACCCAGCTAGAGCAGCTAGGCAAGAGAAAGATACAAAAGGGAAGGATGACGTATGGGAAGGCTGAAGTATGGCGCTCACCATCTGCAGATGACAACCGATACGAAAACCCTAAATATTCCTGTAAAGAAACTGTTGAAAATAAATCAGTGCAGTGGCATGGCTGACTCCAAAATCAATACCTAAAAGTTGATGGTCTTTTAATATGTAAACCGCAAACTAGAAGCGAAATCAGGTAAACGATCCCATTTACAATAACACAGAGAATTCAATGCCTAAGAATAGACTCAGCAGAGGAGGTGAAAGATCTGTACAGTGAAAACTGTAAGGCATTAGTGAAAGAAATAGAAGGTACAAAGAAATGAACAAATATTCCCCTGCCCATGGTTGGAAGGATTATTGTTGCTAAATGGTCCTCTTACCCAAAGCAATTTAAAGTTTCAATACGGTCGCTATCAGAGTGTCATGGCATTCGTCAAAGAAATAGAGAAAAGTATTCACATTTATATGGAAACACAGAGTCTTTGATGAGCCAAAGCAAGCCTGACTTCCCTCCTTCCCAAAAGGGAGGTACCATGTTCCCAGACTATTGGGCGAAGCTATTAATAAAACAGTATAATACTGGGATCAAAATACACAGTCCAATGGGGTGGAGCTGAGAACCCAGAGATGAGATGATGGACCTTTATAAGAAGGGAGCCAAGGGCATGAGATAGAGAAATAACGTCTTTACCAAAATGCTGGGACTGGACCAGTGTTCCCATCATCGACTAATATTAACTCAAAATGCATTGAAGACTTGACTATTAGATTTAAAACCATCAGATATATGGAAAGAAGCAAAGACAAACTTCTGCAACATTAGCTGCAGAAATGTCTTTGGAGATGTGACCCTCCGGCAAGCGAAACTAAAGCAAAACAAACCAACGAGACTCCATCAAACTCGAGCTAGCTAAAGACACGATTGTTAAAATGAAAAGGCCTCGACTGAACGGCAGAAGAGTTTTGTGCATCGTACTTTGGACAAGGAGTTACCATCTCAGTCTACAATGAGCTCATGCAACTTAACAAGAAGAGAAGAAGCGAACTTGCAATGTGGGGGCAGAAGCGTACATTCATCTAAGCGTCACAGAGGATCGCTCCCCACATCCATGTGTTACCGGGAGAGTAAGTGTACAAGACCCTTAAAGCACCTAGCGAAATATGGACTCCCTCTTCACGGTGGGGTGTAAGTAAGTTATTAACTGAGAGGTTAATAAACAAACATGCAATACAACCGTGTCTGCATATGTAGTAAACGACACACCCTAGCTGCGGATGTAACAGCTCCTGTCATCTCCAAGGGGTGACAGGCTCTCCAACAGTCTTTCGAGATCCAGAACTGACTCTAATGTGACATGAGCTCACCCGTGATTCTGGTGCGGTAGAGTCACAGCTATCGCTGACACTGCTGTATTCCAAGGGTCTCACAACTGAGGACGTTGTGTGGTTAGAGGGTGATGGAAGCGGAGATGTCTTATTTTCCCGACCTCGTTCACAGATGGCTGGTTAAAAGCCAGTTCATGGTTTAAAAACAGATGGTCTAAGCAACTGAGAGTGGAAGATCAGTTTGCATTTGAAGTTTACCATGAAGACAAGAATAGTAGTAGTAGTAGTAGTAGTAGTAGCAGTAGCAGTAGTAGTAGTAGTAGTAGTAGTGATTGTGATGGTGGTGGTAGTAGTATAACTTAACATAGCACTCAAGTGAGAAATCAAATAGTTCATGGCCTAATTGTCATACTGTATAATTTCCAGCTGATTTCTCTGTATTTAGCACATGTTGCTAAGACAGGTTTAAAAGTGAGACTTTTTTTTAAAGCAAAAGCTCACAAAGCTTTAAATACTCTATAAATTTGGATGGGAGGTTAGTGTTCAAATTGGCAGACGGGGTTGACCCTTACCTATCTAATTAATGATTGTAATAATGATGTTATTATCAGAAGCACAAAGAAGAGAAAACCCAGGCTCACAGAGAAAGTCACTGCTGTTCCGCAGAATCTGCTGGAATTCTAGAACCACCTTTGTTATACAAATTGCAAGGTGTTAGAAGTTCTTTAGTACGATTAAAAATTTAGGAAAATAGGGTGTTAAAATATTTCTCAACTCTATAAATGCAGCAAAAAAGACAACCCATGTTTTCAAAAGGTCAAAGACTTTTTCTGAAAGACTTAGTGAGTTTAGGGTTGCTATTTTAGAATACCTAGAAATTTAGCCAATTCTTGAGGATTACTGATGTGTAGCATCAAGCCAATGTGGCATCTGATATTAGTTACACTTCGAACAGATGATTGAAATGGGATTCGTCTCTTCAGATACTGACCTGTCAGTGAGAAACGCTCAAATAAAAAGGAAATTTCCTCTCGGGTGCCCTAAACATGCATTGATGTAAGGAATAATACATACACGAGACGAGCAAGCAACAGAGAAGACAAACCGGAAGGAAAACTCTGAGCCTATCACTTAAACGAATTATAATTTAATTAGTGCATCTTGTTCAGCCTCATTGGGAAAAGATCATTAGATTCGTTTGTTCTGAGCATCCTTCGCAGTTGCCACTTACAACAAATATCCGCGTTTCGTGACAACCGCATATCGTGCCAGTAGGGACCACCCTGGGTCTTTTTTTTTCTATTTATTTATTCTTTATTTATATATATTTCACATCATTTCAGTCCCTGGGGGTCACCCACCACCTGGGTCTCAAGGTCAGTCGACTAGCGATTGAATGGGACGTAACTCGCCGCTTCTAGGATAAATGTGCAACGGCCACCAAGTTCTTTTCTCGCCACCCAGCCAGCTGGGTCTCGTCCTTGAGATCTTTACCGTATCCATCACTGAGCACATTCCCGATCCTTTTCTTCAGTTTTCACATTTCTAGTCCAAAAGGCCCATGGGTTTGGGCATCGACCTGCTTGTGGGACTTGCACGGTGTTTTCTAAGCATCCTGCCTGTGACGCCAGCAGAGGTACAAGCGTCGCAAAGCTGCGTATGGGGCCTCATTGGTTCTGGCAGCTACATAGACACACATCCTCCCACTATTTCTCTGGGCTCTCTCTAGCGTTCTCTCATGCTCCTTCACGTGCTCTCTCCATCCCTCCCCAGGCCTAGGGGACCCACACATGCATGCGTCCACCCCCAGGGCCGAGCATGCACACCTATGAGCTGGGTACACCCCCACAGGTGCCCATCATAGAGGCTAGTGGCAGGAGGGCAAACACCCTGTAAAGCCCCCTCACCCCACACAGATTGCGGGTCTAGCTCGCACAGGATCTGCTTCCTCTTGGGGCTCATCAGAACACATGCACCCAGATGGAGGCAGGCAGCTCAGAGCAAAGAAGAGACTCGAAGGTGTCTTGGCCTTGCGTGGACATTGGGAGCCAGCATTTCCCAGGCGAACCAGACCCGTTGCGAAGCATCCCTGAGAAAGAAGGATGCCATCAGTCGAGAACCCACATTCGATGTGAGGCCGAGGGCGCTCGTAAAGGCGGCGAGTGCCACGGGGGCCTGTGATGTGGAGACGGGGGACATTTCGTTCCTAATCCACCAGGGAAGAAAGCCCTTTATAGGTTTGGCGTGTTTTCCCACACAAGGCACATAAAATCTTTTTTTAGACAGCCTGTTATTCTAGAGAGTCAGCGACAGCCTTATATTTTTATATCTTATATTTTTAGCTTTCCCATAGCTCTGCGGCTCGGCGAGATACATTAAGAAAAGCCACTGAGTGTCACTTTAAAATCCCTGACACCCCCAGTAATGGCTTTCCCGGTCACTTCTTGGAGGGCTGGCCCGGGCATAAGGGGGTGTGACACAGTTAGGCACGAGGGCGACCGGTTGGTGGCAGGAGACGTCGAAAACAAAGAGCAGCTGTGCTCTAGCACGTACTTTTCTGCCCTCGTGGTTCATTAAAATTTTACCCAAAATATCCCCAGTGCTGGCGCTCGGCGCACATCTGCAAGCGGAGACGCAGAGCCCGCCGGCCAGCGGCGTCGTTCCCCGGCCGTACCTACGCGGGACGTTGCGGGGAGCCTGCACCCCTGAGATGCTCACCATGACGCGCCGCCCTGGGGACCAGGCACGAGGTGGGGGCAGCCAGTCGTGGCGTAGCTCTCCTGCACGTCCGCTGCCCGCGGGGCCGTGTGGACAGTGTTGCGACGGGGCCGCCGACTTGCTCTCGGGCTAACCAGCATGTGGGTGATGACGTGCGTCGCCGCCATGGACGGTGACACGTGGTCCATGCTACAAGCCAGGTGCTATGACTTGCATCTCCGTCACGGGTGTCCACGCCGGCAGCCACGTGCAATCCGAGTTCACGGACCTGGCAGCCGAACAGTGTCTTGCAAGGTGGACAACTGATGGTCAGCTCTGAGGAGCCTCACGCTGGACGCGAGTGTGGCTGTTCCCGCCTTGGCCTGGATCTCTGCGGGGCGTCTGGGCCTGTGGCTCCCAGCCGAGCCACAGCGCTCGCCAGGGAGGCTGTTCCCCTCCTCCCCTCCCCCCCACAGCAAACTCCTGGGGGGTTCAGCCGTGTCCCCCCCCACAGGGTCTTGGGCTCCGCCTCCTCACTGCACCAGAACGCCCAGCCTTGGTCATTCCTGTCCAGCTCCCCTTCCTCACAGGTTCTTCCTCTCTTAAGAAACGCTACTGATGGGCATCTCGGTGTGGCCCACAGCGCCCCGCCCGTGACTAGAATCCTGCAGGGTGTGTGTGCCTGGCAGGGCCGGGTCCCTCTGCGCCCCCTGACCTGGGCTGGGCTGTCCCCAAGACTTGGGGCTCTGCCCACTGTGCCCTGGAGGGGTGGCTCGCCACCCAGCAGTCTCGTCGCGTTTCGTGCCTGCGATGGTGGCCACGGGGGCCCGTCTGGGTGGAGCTGCCGGCTCACCGAGCAGCCCGCCCAGGAGCCGTGACCTCTGCTTCTCGGTCTGCAGCGGGAGGTGTGAGGGACCGGCTGTGCTGGGTTTGTGGGCGATGCCTGATATGGGGGGGGGGAGTGACCTACAGGATGAGAGCGGGTTTGCCTGGGGCCGCAGCGGCTGCCTGAAGACCAGGTACACCCCCCAGCGTTGGTGGTTCAGTGGTAGGATTCTCCTCTCACTTCATCCTTGGACAAGGCATCGCTGGTGGTGGCTTTGGGGGCATTTCCTGCAGCCCAGGGCAAACTACTGTGACGGGGGGCCGCTCCCCGCCATTGCCAGGAGATGTCCCCGCCCCCTGTTCACGGGCACAGCCTGTGTGTCTGACGGCGGCAGCTCCTTGTGTGTGTGCGTGCGCGTCTGTCTGTCTGTCTGTCTGGGACCAACGAGCCTCTCTCGAGCAGGACTAGGCATCGCGAAGACACCCGGGGTGTAAGGAGCGCGTCGTTCATCACTCAGCGTGCAGCAGTGACTGCCTCTCTGTATCCCCACCGGCCACGTCAGGGCAGCCGCCTCGGCCACACCCCCTCTCTGCAGCCTCACGGTGACGATGCAGAGGCGCGGCCACAGACCCCTCAGCTCTCTCGGCCGTTCGGCGGCCTGGCGAGCAGCGTAGAGGTCAGCCCCGCCCCCCGCCCCCCAATGGACTTGCTTGGCCTGGCTCTGGCCAGAGACCTGTCGGGATGGGACGGGCACGGGCGGGGCACCAGGTTCAGCACCGCACGCCGGGCCGCGGCCTGCAGGAAACCAGCCGTCGAGGCCTAAGGTGAGCGGACCAGAGCCAAACTCAGGGAGCAGAGATCCGCAGCTGGAGACATCTGATCCCACTGCCCGAAGGCGCCAGGATGGTGCCAGCTCAGGGGGAGGACGGCCCAAGGGCACTGGCCCTCCTGGTGGCCACGGCCAAAGCCTTTCCATCCCTGTTTCCCTGCTCACACACGTGACACCGCTCCCCCTGAGGAGAGGGCGGCTGCGGGGACAGGAGCGGCGTCCACGCTGAAGGGTGCCCTGACCCGCTCCTTGCACTCAGGGCCGGGGTGTGTTTCTGGCCGTTAGGGACCCACTGAGAGGGGGGAGGGGAGCCCAGCCCCCTACAAACCCCCAGGGAGAGGCGACCGACCATGCCCGCCTGACACCCCCTCTGCTCCCCTCCCCCCCGCCCGCAGCCATCGCAGCAGAGGCAGGATGCACTGGCCGTCCTGGGCGGGGCTGCTGGACCTGGCTGGCACCTTGCTCCCCCCGGTGGGTGTCCACCTGTCCTCTCCTATCGGGGGACGGGGCTGCCTCTGTCCGGAGCACCTGTGGACATGGGGGTGAGGCTGGTTTGGGGTCCTCAGCGCCAGGGCCCCGGCATCAGTGTCACCCCTCCTGGGGCACGGCAGGCGGGGTGCGGAGGAGACGGACCCCTGCACCCTGGGCCTGATGGTCAGCGCTGAGCTTCCGCCCGCCGGGCTCCACCGTCATGGTCCCGGGAGCCCCCCCCCAAAGAAAGCGCCCCGACCTGGTCCAGGACTCTGGTAGCATCAGGCAGATCCCAAGCAAGTCAGGGAAGGCCAGGAATGGCCAAGGCTGGGCGTTTCTGGTGCAGCGAGGAGGTAGCCCCCGAGAGCCGGGGGGGGGGACATGGCTGAGCCCCCCAGGGGGGAGGGGAATGGCAAAGAACGGACGACGCTGGACCGATCGCCACGCGCGTCCCGGCACCCCACGCCCACAGCCGGGAGCGTTTGCTTTGCACACTCGACTGAGACGCGAGTGACCGGCGGTGCCAGCGGGCCACAGCTGACTCTGGGGAAGAAAACTAGGACCCTCCCCACCTAGTGACCTCACCCCTGCCCCTTCCCTCACCAGCTCTTTTTGCCTGTGGAACCGCAGGCTCTCGTTGCCCGGGGTTCCATGGACTCAGGCAATCCCCAGCCTCAGCCTCCCAGGTAGCTGGGATGAGAGGTGCGCGCCACCACGCCCAGCTATGTTTTGAGACTAGGTCTGGCTGTACTGGCCTGGACGGGTCTCGAACCCACGGACTCAAGCGATTCCCAGCCTCGGCCTCCCGTCCTCGGCTGGGATTAAAGGCGCGCGCCGCCGCGGCCGGCTCTCACCAGTGTTGCCAGGGTTTGACGTCGCAAAGAGGTGAGTCTGTTGCAGCCTCCGCGGCTCTGGTACGAAGAGCCTGGGAGGAAGACCCGGGTCCGGCAGGGCTGAGCCCCGAGCTGCCCCTGGCCTAGGAGCCGAGACGCGCAGCGCTCGTGGGCAGCCTGGGCCGCGGGGCTGGGCGGTGCGGTTCTCGCTGTGGACACAGCTGCGGGCACCTACAGACGGGCCCGCGGGTGGGCAGAGAGGGCACCAGCCTGAACAGCTCCACGCCTGCGGGCTCTGCTGAGGCAGGACGAGCCCCCCAGGCTCCCCCCAGTCCCGACTCCTCCCCAGAGGCCCCTGCCTGAGCGGACCTCGCCGGACACTCGTTTCCATGGTGTTCCTCGCCCATCCCCATGAACCGCGTGGGTGGTGCCCACCTTGAGGCGGGCAAGCTGCCTTCAGAGGGGGGCCTGGGGCTGAGCCACAGAGACTCCGCTTAGGCGTTTTGTGTTCTCGGTCGATTCTGGGGCTGGAGACAGGCAGCCGGGGAGGTGACAGGGTGTGTCCCCGTTACTTGACTGTGCAGGCTCAGGGCAGCAGGTGGCGAGAGGCCTGGGAGACCCGGGCGACTTTCATGAGGGTTGTGACTCGACAGGACACAAGGACTCCGGCTGGAGTTCAAGGCTGCAGGTCTGTTACTGGTGCTCCAGGGTCCCCAAGCCAAGGTGGCAAGAGAGACCCCAGCAGTCTTGGTGATGACCGCCACCCCCACCTCCCATTGTGAAGCAAGCAAGCAGGTGTGGACACGTCCTCATAACTGTAGGACACGTTTCCACGTTGAGGGTGGGACATGTTCCCATAACTACATGTTTCCAGGAATGCTGGCGTCTGTCATGCATCAGGTGGTCAGTGCTGGCGTCTGTCATGCATCAGGTGGTCAGTGTTGGCGTCCGTCATCCATCAGGTGGTCAGTGCTGGCGTCCGTCAT
>PVHY01018135.1:0-29892 GCA_004024945.1 Uropsilus gracilis
TGTGTAATGACGCCTTTCTTTTTTGCAATTAAACACTCTTCTCACATCAACAGTAACACAGATGCGCTATGGAGCACTTGCAAAGTGAAGGAAGATTAAAAAGAATCATTCATAAGTCTACCATAAAGACCTATGGCCAATATTTTTTAATGACCTTTTCTAATTTTTAGTTCCTAAGCTTATTTTTGCTACAACTGAGATCACTGTATGTAATAATTCTGAAACCAACCTTGGGTTTTGGACTTTTTATCTTACTCATTGTAAACATTCATATATATTACTGTATGAAAAACAATTTACTTGAGGCTTAACATATGCTGTGTCACGTATACACATATATAATAAAAGAATCTTCAACACATTATTTAAACAGACATCATTGTGTACAAATAAGCAACTAATTTACCCCTTTGTGCCTATATTTTGTAGTCCTCACCAAAATGGAAACTCCCTAAATCTGCTCCCAAAACAGATCTCAAAGTCAAACCTGGTCAAGATGTTCCATGTGAGCAAATCTGATCTGAAGTTCAGATGTGAGAACCAGCTCGAGACTTTAGATCACCTACCGCCCTCAGCTATCTAGCTGCTCCTAACACAGCGGGAAAGAAGGAGGGACAGGGCTAGAGTACCCCGGGTTAGTACTCAGAGCACCAACAAGCTTCATTTGAAGAAAGTGGAACCCATCAAACAAAACACAGTAGATGGGGCCAGGCAGAAAGAGCAGCAGCGATACCTGGGCAGAGAAGCCGGGGCGGGTGCTGGGAGTCCACGTCGGGGCTGCGCCCTGAGCAGGGCTGGAGTGGCGGGAAATCTGGGCCAACATCTGCCCTGCAGAAGCCGAGGGCTGGACGATGGTCACGGGTGGGGCCAGACCACTATTTCTAGGAGGGAACAAAGAGAGAGGTGGGGAATTAAAAGAATGGGTTTAACACTCGACTCCAGGAACCACAGGACAACCTGGTGATACCCCTAGGTTCTCTTGACTTCCCCTGGATTAGGGAAACGTGTAACAGAGCTTGGAAAAGACAGAAAGATCGACAGCCACACACTGATCAGGACACACAGAGATGGAACCTAGAGGGAGCAACAGGACAGGTGCGAAGGTAGAGCAGAGGAAGAGCAGTCCGTCCCCTCCTAGGTCCTACGAGCTCACTGCTTTGTGTGAAGTAGCCAGAGGAAGCGAGGAGAGAGTAAACTTGGATTGAGAACTGACTCCCTCAGTCGCCCTGCAAAGCAGCACACACATATGGGCTCACCTGAAATTCTCGGCCAGCCGGGGGGTAGGAGGGAATGTGCTGCCCTGGGAGAATAGCTGTTGGGTGCCAGGGACAGTGCTGGAGGAGATGCCTTTACTCTGATCTGTGGACCAAAAGGAGTGGGGGGAGGGCCAGTCAAGGGGCTGTAGACACGAGTCCAGCAGTTCCTGTTTGCTCAGGTGAGGTCATGATGAGGTGGGGTGTGCTGGAGGACTACTGACCGGGCAGCAGCACGCCAATCAGCAAGGGATCTAAATGACCATGAGAAGGAGAGCGAGGAAGAAACACACCTGTACTGATACTGGAGTAGATTTCCGAAAACCGCGGATCTCTATCCTGAGCAAAAAGGCTGTCTGGCTTCTCCAGGGGCTTGCTGTGGTCCGGCCCCGCGGCGGTAACAGGCTGGACAGAAACCTGCAGCAAACGGTGGCAAAATAACCATGGAAAGCTTAACATGACAAATCAATAACCCAAAAGTGCATGTTAAGATACACAGCCAGCCAGGCGCGGTGGCGCATGCCTGTAATCCCAGCTACTTGGGAGGCTGAGGCTGGGGATCGCTTGAGTCCGTGGGTTCCAGACTACCCTGGGTAACATAGTGAGACCTGGTCTCTTAAGAAAAAAAAAGACGCACACCCACTCTGGTTGGCACTGGGGGACTTCTCTTTCTCTTAAGGAAATGCTCCTCCTTTTCCTCAAAGAAGCCACACTAACCTGAGAATGATTGTAGCTGGTCAGTCCATCTCTTCCGGCTACCACATCCAATTCTGTCTGCTGTTGCTGCTGCCTATATTTTGAAGGCCAGTGAGGAAAGTAAGAGGAAGATTTTTTTTAAAGAATATGGGGGAAGAGATAAAACAAATTCACGAGTCAGATGACCACTTCCCCAAGCAGTCACTGCTAGCAAATGCCCCTTCCCCCCCGTCTCACCTGGGTGCAAGCTGCCCAGAGCCCATCTCCAAGGGTAAAGTAGATGTGGGACCGAGCTGCGGCCTCTGAAGTGTGCTGGACAGTGCAGGCCGTGGTTCCTGGCTGGAGTTCCTGAGGAAATGGAAGTAGACAGAACAGAGCTAAAGGAAGAAAGTACCTGTGTGGATGTCAGTCTCTAGAGATGGACCTGTAATGGGACAATCACTAATGGATTTCCCTTTTAAGTCCGTCAGCAGGTAACCTAAGACCTCAGAGTCAGCAGAGCATTACATTTGTGGACAGTCTACTACAAAGAGAAACTATGTCCAGGGCGCAAGGGCTCTAACCTCAGTGAGGCGTTCAATACCCAGCTGCTGCAGAGATTAAGGCCTGTCTATCCATACACTGCATCTCAGAAAGCACAGGTACAAAACTGAAAGCCATGAAACAAAATAGCAACAAAGACTTTTTTTTTGAGACTAGGTCTCTTTGCCCGTGGAACCGTAGGCTCACATTGCCTGGGGTACCACAGACTCAAGCAATCCCCAAACTCAGCCTCCCAGGTAGCTGGGATTACAGGCACACACCACCACACCCAGCTATTTTTTGGGGCCAGGGCTCATTGTGTTGCCCCGAGTGGGACTCGAACCACGATCCCTGGCCCCGGCCGCTTCATAGGCTGAAGCTTACAGGCACGAGCCACCGTGCCTGGCTATAAAGACTACTTCTAATAGTGATTTTTTTCCCCTTTTCACTACAGTTTTCAAAATAGTTTCCAAATTTTCTGTATTTATTAAAAACTAAAAGGATAAAGAATTAATTGAAATTAACTATAATAGGGACAACTATGTAAAAATGGGGAGAAATTGTTTCCACAAACAAGCTCTTGAAAGAATAAAAAGTTTAAACATTTGAACAAAATGAAGCACAACCATTCGGATTGGTATGTAATACAAAGATTAAAACTAGAAACCCTATTCACCCTAGTGCCAAGTTAAGAAAAATTTCTAACCTAGAGTTTCTAACAAGTTAGAAATTAATCTTCTTTACTAGATTAATCAGCCAAGAATTAAGCTCTGAAAATGTAACTGGAGGACAAGGTCATTATTTTCACAAGATATAATTTGTATCTGTTATCTGTAGTAGGACTTCTAAGAGCTGGCTTCAAGGTGATTCGATGGAAAAGAAGTAATCGCCAGCCTCCAGGAAGGGTACAATGAAAGCACCAAGGTGTAGAGAAACTGGAAGCCTTCGACAGTGGGGATGGGGGACGCACAAGGGTGCAGAGCCGCACAGCTCTGTAAACACCCAACAGGGTAACACATCTACACAAAAACTGGTACACAAACGTTCACAGCAGCGTTCTTAACAGCCTCGAAGTGGACAGCCCCCCTTGCCCAGGGGCATATGCGTAAACAAAGTACGGTACGCACACAGAGGCACGTTATTTGGCAATAAAAAGAAGTAAAAGTGCATGTGACAGGTGTGATGGCGCCCGCCTGTAGTCCCAGCTACTCGGGAACAGAGGCAGGAGGATGGCTTGCACCCAGGAGTTCTGGGCTGCAGTGTGCCATGCCGAAGGTGTCGCACTAAGTTCAGCATCAATATGGTGGCCTCCGGGAGCGGGAGACGCCCAGGCTGCGGAAGGAGGGGTAAACCGGCCCAGGTCGGAAACACGGAGGAACCTGAAACACGCACCAAGGGAACGAGGCCAGTCACACAGGAACCGCATGCTGAGTGTTTCCAGGCACAAGGTGTCCAGAGTAAGCAGAAGGGTTGGGGACAAACAGGAGGCAGAGCGTCACGGTGAATGACCGCAGGCCTCCTTTCAGGAGCATGCACTGAAACGGAACTGTGCAAACAGCCGCACAGCCCTGGGACGCACCAAGAAAAGGGACGCTTCAAGCAGGTGAGCTACGAGGCAAGCGAACTCGGCTCAGCGAAGTGTCTTCTGAGAAGCTGAGCGGGCGCAGCCAGACCAACAGGACTCCGGGCCCAGAGGAAGTAACGACAGAGCAGATGCTACTAAGTCTTGAAACAAATGACGGTCGAGGGGCCAAGCCCGGGCCAAGCCCAGGCCATCGCCTATGCTGAGGAACAAAAGCTGCTGGGACCTGGCCTCTCCGCCCCCTCCCTGTGCAGCGGCGCGGGTGCTGAGCCGGCTTGCAAGGGACTCCGGCTATGACTGCGCCTCAGGAGCGGGACTTTGCAGACTGTTTCCCACAAGGTGCAGGTCCGGGGCAAGCGCGCATCGAGCAAGTGCACTGGGCCACTTTCTGACACTACGTGCTCGCTGTGTGTGTCACCTCATGGTCATTCCACCAAAACACACGAATCCTCAACTTCACTGGCAGGGCTCAGAAACTGCAACTTTACACGAAAGGACATAACAAAAGCAGACTTTCCTTTCTTTTTTCTTTTTTTTTGAGACTAGGTCTCACTGTGTTGTCCGGGGTAGTCCCGAACCCATGGACTCAAGGGATCCCTAGCCTCAGTGTCCCAGGTAGCTGGGATTACAGGCGCGCGCCACCACGCCCAGCCAAGAGCTGGTTCTTAAATAACATTTCATTCAGGATCGTTTTTCTCTCATCAATGTTACGAAGAAATGGTGCTATCTGAAGACCTGTTGTATTCCGAACTGCTTTACCATCATTCATGTTACGGTGACCTGTGAGTGACCCGAGGGTACTGCTGACACTGTCCCAGTGTCAGTACTGAGACCTGTGTCCAAATAAGATGGCAAACTTATGGACGAATGTCATAGGTGTCCTGACTGCTGCACCAACAGCCGTGCCCATCTCTCTTCTGACCTTTCTACTCCTCAACAATACTGAGGCCCGGCCTAGTAATAACCCAACAATGGTCTCTAATCCTTCAAGTGAAAAGAAGAATGTCTCTGATTTGAAACCCAAAACTAGAAACGGTCAAAACTAAAAATGATTAACTAGGAAGATGTGTCGGAAACTGAGACAGGCCAAAAGCTAGGGTCTCTGTATCAGTTAATCAAGTAAATGCAAAGAAAAAGTTCTTTTAGGAAATTAAACAAGAACACATGCATGAATAATGAAAACATAGAACAGTCTTTCTGTTGATATGAAGGACGTTTTAGAGGTCAGGATAAAAGAGTAAACCAGCCAAAACATTCCCTTTAGGCAAAGCCTAAGTGAGCAAATCCTCACTCTCTCCAGTTCTACAAAGACCCAGAGAGGTGAGGAAGCCATGAAGAGTCTGGAGCTGGCAGATTTGGTTCATGAGATCTAAGAAGCTGCCTCCGTAACATGAAGGTGTAATGCGAAGATGCAAACTGCAAAAGGCTATTCAGAAGATCTAGTGAAAATAAATGATGAAAGTGGCAGATTTTCAATGAAGACTGGAGCCTTGGAACAGAGAAGCAGCCTTAGATCGGAGAAGATGCCACCCAGGACTTCCCAGCTAGCGGGAAGAGGTGAACGCCCGGCTACAGAGCATCAAGGACAGGATGACTCTCTTGTTAGAAGCTGCGCAGCTTTGATGTGACATTAAAGCCAATGTCCACCTACCAATCCACAAATCCTAGGGCTCCTAAAGAGCTAGCCTCCCTCTACTGAATGCGGTCCACAGATGTAACCACAAAGCCTGGAGGATAGTCCATCCAGTTCCAACCTGACTTAGTACTTTAGCCCACTTTCAAAACATAATGCATAGGAAACATGACTCATGCACAACACAGCTGGTCACCGAGAGTTCTGACGGAGATGTGGAAAGAGGCGAACGCTACCTTCATGCCTGCTACAACGTCATCCATTCTATTACAACGTTTTAGTCTTGTTACTGAGAAACATGGTGATTCCTCTGATGGACATGAGTAAAGGAGACTGAAACCCTTTTTGCAAAGGAGTCAGAATTCTGGACGCCTTAAGAGCGTTCATGATGGGAGGTCAAACTGCAACCCCTACGGCACACTTCAGCAACCCAAAACTCAGTGGAGGAAGTACCTCCAGATGCGGTGGGAACAAGAATGAGAAGTGAAGTCTGAGGATGTGACTGAATGGCACTCGCACGATAAAACCTGAATGGGTGAGTTGCTTAGTTTTTCTTGAGACAGAACATGCTCCTGGTGAAGGTGTTGGGAACACTGCTGAAAGACAACAAAGGATTTAGAATATGAACTCAGCTGATTTGAGAGGACTGACTCCAATTTACAAAAAAGCTCAAGTATGGGGAATGCTACCTATCAGCTTGGCATGACTCAGAGATCTCCTGGGAAAGGAAAAGGAAAAAAAAAAAAAAAAAAAAGCAAATTTCACTCTTGTCTTTAGAAATTGAAAAAAAGAAATTGTCATAGCCACCCTAATCGTCCTTGCCATCCCCCCATCCGTCAGCACTTACCAACATGAAGATCTTCCACTGGCAAAAAGATTACAACTCATGACATTCAGTATCTTTCAGCAATGAAGTATTTTAAGATGAAGAGATACTTGTGTCTATTTCTCAGAAACATGCTCCTGCACACCTAACAGACTACAGTACGGTGTACACATAATTTGTATACACATATGCACTTGGAAATCAACAATCCACGTGACTATTTTACCGTGATATCTGTGCTTTGCCACGGCAGTGTGGAACTGAATTCACAACGTCACTAAGATGGCTACGGTTGTATTAGGCACCATGAGCCCCACAAAGCAAAAATATATACTAACCTGACCTTTTACAGCAAGCATTCACAGACACCTGCTCGAGAGGAAAGCAAGCCTAAAGCAGTAAGCTGCTGTATAAAACAATCCTTTCCAGAAGGGGCTATAACTTAAAACTGAAATACGAACTCTTCACATGTCAGAGAACACAGTCCCTATTGTTTGTTAAAATCTTATTCTACTTGGATGAGCTACACCAAATTCTATCAGAGGCTGAAAGATGGGGAGTGTCAAGCTAACAGGGGGGTTCGCAAGCAGAAAAGGAAGCAGCATGATATGGCTAAGCAGACGTGGTTCGCAAGAGGTCCCCAGGCTGGCAAAGGTTTTAGGTACATACTTCACACTGGTGTTGGTACAGATGATGTACTCAATTTCATCTGAATAAGGATTCTGGAAAGTAAAGGAGCTGGTTCTCATCCACAGCCATTCTCGGTTCTTGGACCGGAACCGGAACATGACAGACAGCACCTGGCCTTTTAACTTCACCACCTGAAAAAGTTTTCACCCTATCAGTGAAACCCACAAAACTTTTAAAAGTTTCCCATTTCTAAAGCCCAGAGTCCTGTGTCACAATCCATGAAGTACCAGTCTCTCCCAACGTTATGAACAAAACAACATGAGGAAAGAGATGCAAGTGGCCGAATAAAGAGCCGTATTTATTGTTATCTTGGAGTTCCACACTATCTGACAAGTCAAAGCCAAATGGGAGTAATAAAGGTCCAAAAGAAAAGACAATTTCCGGTTTTTTGGTTTTTGTTTTTGTTTTTTTTTTTTTTCTGAAAAATTCCTCAGCATGCTAATCTATCTATACAAGTCTACACTAGAAATTTTCAAACTTGAGGGTTGCTGTTTTCCCAGCGCCCTTTGAGGTGTCTGAGCTGGCTTTCATCCTGATTTACTTTTGTTCTTAAAAAGAAAGTACATTTAAGATTGAGTTTCTAGTTTCGTAAACAATCATTTTCCGACTTTACAACCCTAAGAAAACATATGAGCAGTTAACATTTACATTGTAGTTACCATGTGTCAAGCACTAGATTATACACTTTTCATTTTCAAGAACATCAACATTTATTTACCATGATTTAAAAAAAAGATATATGAACGTGTACATTTAAATATATACACAAAAACTTACCACATTTGTATACAAACTGGGTTAGAAAACCCGCTTACTGGCAGGTTATGCAGTCAAATGAAATATAAGGCCTAGTACTTCCACATATCTGTTTTCAATTGTTTTTTAAGAAAGAGTTAAAGCTGAAGAGAACGTGGCAGTAATGCCGATGCTACCACAATCAGACAGCAGAAAACAGGATATGCTTCACTTAGCAATAACAGCACAGTGAAAATATATACACAAACACACCTGTGTAACGTGTATGTGTACATATAACCTTTAGAAACCAAGTGTGGAAACAAAGCACTGCAGTAACCAAATGGGGAGAAAAATAATGAGCTCAACCAAACTTTTCTGAAACTTGCATAATGGAAATGCACTGGAAATAATAACTAGATTTATGTATTTAAAGTCAAAAGAAAAAAAAAGAAAAGCTGAAAGAAAAATAAATCCACCTAGACTTAAAAATCACCAAAATATGGACATCAACAACTAAATAAGCAGTTGTAGACCACATTAGAAAGCACCTTTGCTTACATACTCAAATGTCACAGCAGCAACAGGTGTTAGAGTAACTGTGAGGCTATGGCGTGTACCTAGGGGCCGAAAAGCTATCCTGTAATGAACATTTTCTTGAAGTGTTAAAATGCCACATTCTGTTGGCCAAAAGATACATGGTACAATATATTCATGGACTTCAGGTGAACTGTACAATAATTCCAGACACTGTCAAAAGCCCAAATTCTTAGCTTCGAACAGCTTCAGTGAAAATGAGAGCCCTCTCCTGAGAGTGCAGACGATGAGAGCTGAGCTGACAGGGAAAGTGGGATGCTGCAGACACCCCATCGAGGGCTTTCCTCCACAAGTGGGTTATATGCTTTAAATACACCGTCTTATTCAATCTCTTCCTTTAAATTTAAATACTGTCCTTATACCCGCTACATCACAAGGACACTACTGAGGCTTTATTTTAAGGAAAATAAGTAGCAAGAAATGCTTAAAACAATGTCTATCCTGAACTCAAATACACCAGGTATTTTCAGAAGCTTGGGCCAGAAAACAGAATTAATTGCTGCCTTACAAGGACCCTCCACCAAGGAAGACATCCGTGGGAGGGACTCTTCTGTCACCTCTTCTGTGCGGTGAGGCCCAGCGTGCTGCGTGGCTCAGGAGAGCCTCGCAGCAGCAGCCAGGGGGACCTAACACAGGGAGCAGGGAAAGCAGCATAGTCACTCTGGACACTGGCCACAGTCCCAAAGCGCTGGCCTTTGCTATTTTTCAAAAACAAAGACGAAAGCACCCGACTGAACGCCGGCCATAGCAGCCGGCTTGCCCAGGGAGCGCTGCCACATGATGACATCGTTCCAAGCCAACACGCCCCGTTACCTGCTGGAAGCTGTCTCTGAGAAGCTGCTGGTCTTCAGGGTGGCAGAACTCGACAATATTCTTTCCTAAAAGTTCCTACAAGGGAAAGGACAGCAGTCAGTGCTCGTAGGCTCACCTAACTTTCCTGGCCCATCGGCAAGGGGCTTGGATTTTATTTCTCCCAACATTTTCAATAAGTTTAAGACTCCCAGTGGAAAAGAGAAAAGGAAAGAAGGTGGACTTCTGCTAAGTAACTTGCCTGTAGCGCACAGTCCTTTTTTCAAGATACAGTGCACTTATTCTGACTGTACTTTTTACAGATTTCGGTCACTGTAAGTACAAAACTTGATGTGCCCTTTCAAATCTTGTGCATCCCCCCCTCCTCACTGTTTGTCTTAATGAGTTGCAGGAGTTCTGTGTAGACTCTGGGCACAAGTCCCTTCTCAGCTCTGTAACCTGAAAATACTTTCCTCCATCTGTGGCTTCCATTTGTAGGTGGTCATTTCACCTTCTTAGCAAAGTCCTCTTAAGGGGGTAAATTTTTGTATCGGTGAGATCTAATGTATGAATTCCTTTCTTTGGTGAATTGCACTCATATGACAAGCCATATTTTTCTAGGTAGGATGATAATCTTGGTAGGAAGCCAAGAATAGAGAGGATCGTCTTGCTTTTGTCTGAGCTGGGGTTGGTATGTTTTGGCCACTTCTGTAATTACATGGTGACTCAATCGCACAGAGCCAAGGGCAAACACGGGCCTAGGTAGTGAGGGGCGACAGCCCGAGGGCCGCACCTGTGGCTGGTAGCCCACAGTAGCCACACAGCGGTGATCCACAAAAGTGAAGATACCCTCGATGTTGTGTCGAGAGATGAACTCTGTTGGTTGGCAAACGTTGCTCATGTCTGTACAGTTAGGAGAACTAGTTACCTGAAAGCAAAGAGATGAAAAATCAGATAAAATGATAGCGTTCTTTACAGAGGGCCAGAAACTTGAGGATCCCAGTTTTAGAAACTTTTCAGCAACTCAGGACTAACATTCAGAAAAACTAACACTCACAATCAAAGGGCATGAGGCCCAGCTATTCTACCACACAAGTACTCTTCATTAGCCTTGTGAAAAATAAATAAATAATAAAGATAAAGATTCGCTCAACTCCAACCACACCAATCTTCATTTGGCTTAGCTGTGTTCACTATTCAGATCACAGTCCCAAGTAACCAAGAAACTTAAGAACCAAGAAGAGTCCCTCTTCTCTACTGTCAGTTATGTAATGATAAAAGTTATGCAACGATAAAATGATCTCTCATCTCTTGTAAAGGAGCAAAATTAATTAGCTGGGGTGAGAAAACTCAGCACTGTAAAGTTAAGGAACAGGAGTATGTGGAAAAGATCTCTCTCCCTCATTCTCTCAAGCTTCTGCTAAATCTAAGAAATGTTTAACATGGGTGCTATATTCTTCCAAATTTTTAATTTTATGAAATTTCTCATTTGTATTCAGAGAAAAAGAAATGCCTGTCAGCCAGCCACCAAGGAATGCCACCGATGCAGGGGAGTCACACTTGCCTGCAGTCTACCGATGGCCACCAGGCAGAACTTGCTCCCCTGGCCAGCCTCGGGATCATCATCAGGGAGGGAGACACCTTGAGAAAGGCAAAGGGAAAGGTATTACAAACTCAAAATGCCTGCCAACGCAGAGAGAAAATGACTGAAAATACAAGGGGCTGATACTTTTCCTGTATTAAGTCTAATCTTCACAGAAACTACAGAGAATATACTATCTCCAAATTACAGATGAAAAATTACAGATTCATAAAAACTGAGGTTTTTCCCTTAAGTCAAAACTTCCAGTAACTGTGCTAGAACAAGCCCAGGTTTTCCCAAATCCAGTGTGTTGTCTCTTACCAAAAGACACCACCCACCTCTTTTTTCTCGTGGTATCTATCTCCCTACCACACCTACGTCTCAGTCATGTCCACACAGCAAGGAATATAGTTGCTAAGGTTTGTAAATTCTGACGAGCCAGGTTAAAAAGCTGATCCCCGGTCATTGTTCTCAACATCCCGCAAAGCAAAGGTGCTCAGCACCCTCACTGAAAGCCTTCCTAGGGAACACTCCCTGGTAAACTACTACAACAAAGATGTGCCCTCTTCTTGCTCGCATCCTTGCTTTTACTTTAGAAAGGTTTCCTAAATTAACAACATTCAAGGGCAACTGTTTTGCACACAAATACTTAGGACAGAGGTAGTCGACACATGATCCTGGGCTTTCACATTTTTAAACTACACTCTGTGAGTGTCCACACCACGTCACTGTCAAGTCCGAGGAACCTAGCTCAGCTGGAGTAGCATCAACTCCGCCAAGGGAAGGCATGCTAGAGCTGCACCAAAGGACATTTCCTAACAAGGTACGTAAGGAGCGTGAGCTGACTCGGACGCCGTGAAGGGCCCGCCGCACCAAGGCAGACGTCACTGCCACGTGCCCACCTGCTGGAGGCCAGGCCTTGATGTAGCCTGTGCAGTGCACCACCACGAAGTGAGGCTCCCCGTCCTTCACAGAGCCAAGTCCATTCCTAGGAGAAAGACAGGCGTGAGGTGAAAACTGCGCCCAGCACCACTTCAAGGGCAACGCTGGTTTCATCACTGTAACTTCGGGCCCTTGGATGCCCAGGAAGAGGATAACTAGCACTTGGGCCTGGCCCCTCCAAAGCAGCTGCCGTAATTCTGACGCTTGCCGAGGTCAAGCTGAAAGGTGCCCAGCAGGGATACAGTACATAAAGCGGAAGAGCAACGGCCTGAAACAGGATGAGCGAACGCGGTTTTAGGAGTTCAGGAGAACACCGCCAGGGGAGAAAGGTGGCTGGCGGTGAAGGACGGGTGCGAAGGCTACGGAAGGCAGTGCTGCAGGGAGGCGGCGGGAAGGGCTCTCCACAGGCACCCGGCCGCCCGCTGGCGTCCCACTGCCTGGGCTCTCACCTGCACCTGTTCCTCACGAAGCTCAGTCTGTTCATGGAGACCGGGTCCACGGCAGTGCTGCCACACCTGTTGCGACGAGCAGAGATCAAACGCAATTAAGCTGCACCACCAGAGAACTCAGCACCCACTAATAGCCAGCTACCAGGCTCTGGACGCAACCAGACCAGCAAGCTGACAACAATGCCCCTGACAAAGGACAAAGAAATGACCTTCGTTATCTTTCAAACTGGCATGTTAAGAATTAGAAATGGAAACGTGCCATGTGCTCTTCACAGGCAGAGACTCCGCACCGGGGCCACAGACTTTAGTAAACCACAAACAGCAGGCCTTCAGCTCTGTGGACCACGCGATCTGCTACAAGTGGCTGATGCTGCGCTGACAGCACGGGAACAGCCAGAGGCGCCATGGAAACAGACGGGCAGGCGCACGACCCAGGAAGCAGAGGCGCGCGCTGCTGACTCCACTCTAAGCCACAGTCCCATCTCCTGCGCCCAGGGTGGTGTCTTCGCCTCAGCCACGCCCACGCTCTGGGGCGTCCTCCCAACTGCTCCACGTGCCTTCTCATTTCGTCAAGACAGGTAAGACGCGGAACCCCGCGTACGCAGGGCACCACGCAGGCACAGCCCGGCAGGCACAGCCCGGCAGGCACTTACTCCTCGCTTCCTCGCAGCTACTTTCTGAGGCCGACGGCAACACGACCCCCAAAGTTGGAGAACGAAATGCAAACCCAAGGCAGTCGTCTCATGTGCGTAAGGGCTCAGAACACAGTAAGAAGCAGGTCCAGCCGCCCGGTTAGAAGCTGCTGTGGACCGCAAACCCACAGCAACTCTCCACCCCGCTTCTCCCCGGAAGCTCGACCAGCCTAGCCATCAGCCCACAAGCAGCCTCTCAGGATAACGTCACGAATCGCGTTACCCAACCTGAACTACGGGGCTCGGAAATGTGTCTTTTACCTGCGTAGAAAGTACCACCGTACTTTCGCCAGAACCCCGGAAGGCATGGCATTTAACATAAACACCAAATGGCCACTGAAAAACCCGAGGAGGTCTCAAACGCAGAACGGACAGAACACTCGGCTGCTGCCTCACAAGGTACTGGGGAGAATATGGGTTGTGGGATCCGGTCAGGCATTAAACTCCTGTCTCAGACGTTATGCCTGGAAAGCTAATTTCCTTGAATCTGCTTTTTCACTGACAACAGTAAGCATGGATCTACCCTGCAAGGGCAGGCACGGGAACGGGATGACAATCAGGTAGCATCTATCGCAACACCTGGCGCAAAAAGTTTTCCGCTGCACTTTGTCCAGTGTTACAACCCGTCTGGGTCCGAAGAGTTACGCTGAATCCAGCCAGAGCTTGTATTTACGCGCCTAGCTCAAAGCACCAGCTCTCAGGTCGCCCACGTTGAATCACTCACCGCATGCGGCAAATGAATGACCGCCGGGAGCCCATGCACATCCTCATGGACGACTGCTGGCCCTCCTTCTTCACTGTCCCCGTCTTCAGATCAAGGATGCGCCCTGGGGAAGGGGTGAGGAGCAGGCTGGGGGATACTACCGCGCATGGGGAGAGGAGGAAGACACTGGAGACGAAGCTAAGCATGACATTCAAGCCCTCTGGGCTCTCTGCTTATAACAACAGGCCAGGAAGGATTCCTTCAACTCTGAAATACCTGAATTCCTTTCACGAATCTTACCCTTCAATCCAAAGGCAGCCTGGAAAGAAGCCTGGACAAGAGATGCAGGAGTGGAAAGCAGCTCTGGCTGACAGAGACAGTGCCGCATTCCTGGGGTAATTACTGTATACACACGCACATACAGCATGTCACCGTTTAAAAACACTTTGTTACAGAAAACCACATATATGCCTCACACCAAAACTTAGTCTCCCTTTACTTACAGGAAACTGACAATTTTCAGAAAATAGAAGTACAAAAAGGAATCTATTACAATATGGAAGAGGGGAAACTAAATATCAGTATTACTATGACTGTAGTGAACTTCCTTAAATTTTAATTACCAATTTTGATCTGCTTCTCTCTATTTCCTTTAGCCAAACTCTGGCAAAAGGCTGAACAACACTGAAATGGGAATGGGAGGTGATGGGGAAATAAAGACAAAAGAGAGAGAAAATAGAGATGCCAAATCCTTATACACTGATAACAACCCCCTCTAAAACAAGAATCTTAACACAGAACACAGTGCAGAGCAAAAATTAGGCACAGGCAGGTAGAAAAACTACTATGCAATTTCCATACAAATGAGACAGAAAAAGGGAACAGTCTTCTAGAACGGAAAAAAAGTGTTCAGTGTAGGTTTGGCTTTTACTATTTATATAAAAGTAAGCTTTTACATGAGCACTGTCACAATGAAAGATTCCCTAAGAATGAGCTCTAAGCGTATCATCTGCTTACAGATAAAAGAGTTAATTATAGTCATTAAAGGAGAATATTCTGAAGCACTGACAGATTCAACGAACCCATTTAAGAGCTGGAACACCTCAGAGAGAAAAAAGGACAAGGAAAACACTTCCAACTTACTTCCCACTCACGTAACTCATACCTGTCAGGGCGTTTTCAGACGTGGAAAGCTGCTCCCGAAGCTTGTCCACGTCATCGGGGTGCACCTGGTCATAGAGAGTGCTGCCGAACCACTCAGACTGCGGCTGGTTCAAAACCGGGGTCACTGAGTCAGAGACATACACCACCCGGCCCGTCTCACACGAGACGATGAACAGAAAGCCATCCGCCGCCTCCAAGATCAAATGCTTCAGCTCCTGCCCAGGAAAAAAAAATACTGAATTCGGAAAAACCAAGTACTGCTCTTCATGAGAAGAACGACGACACTTTGGACCATGTGTATCTTCTAGACCGCTGGCTCCCGCCTGGCCCACAGGTCTGTGCCCGAAATACAACTGATTTCACTAGCCAGGGATTCATCTCAACAAACACCCTCTCAAAGTCTGCGTCCGTCCTCACCCACTCCCTGAACCTCAGGACTCAAGATGCGGAATGAAAGGGTTTCCGCTCAGGCCTCTTTTAAGGACCTCGCTCTAAAATATTAGTCCTTTCCCCTTTCTCCTCAGATCCACAAACGTGACCAAATTTTCTCTATTGTATACAAATCTCTCTGCAAATTTACTCGTGTCTCCCTCTAGTGTGAAGCATGTACCAACAGTGGTCACAGCCACCAGCTCTATTCTCTTCCTTTTCATCTAGTTCTCAGCCTCCCCCCTCCCCCCCACCCCCGCCATCTCACTCTGAACGCCCACGTTAGCGTTCCTCTAAGAGGTCACTACTGTCCTCCTACTTGCCAACCTAGTGTATGCGCTGCCGAAGCCAGCACTACTTGCCGATTTAAGACCCTCCCTGGGTCTGTAGCATTTCATTCAAACACTCTGCCGAATCTGACAATGCTGTCCTTTCTCATCCTTCAGATTCTATTTTCCAAACCTTCTCTGACACCATACTCCAATTCTGTGCTTCAGGTTGCCTTTTCCTTGCTCAAGTTTTGAATGTAGACACTTCCAAGCTTCCACTTTAAGTTCTCTAGCTGGACCATACTCTATTACAGTTTTTTTCCCTTGAGTTTTAAGCAGAACTGCACTACAAGTATCTCTCAGACATTTTTAAATGGAAAATCTACCAGTAACTCAATCTCAACTCCTCAAAGGCTGTCGTATCTCAAGGTCATCGATGCTAACGTCCAACGCTCTATCACCATCCTGGTCATCTTATGCCGAAGCTAATGTTCTCCCTGTTTGCATTTCCTCCAGTCCATTCGTAACATGTTACCATATCCACTAACGTGTTTTTATATTAGTAGTGTTACAGTCTAGATGTTAAAATCTAACTTCTTTAACCTATTATTTCAATAGTCCATATTAGATCCCAGTCAACCATGCAATATCACCTTCTAAGACATGCTAAAAAGCTGCTTGATTTATCTTAAATAGTTCAATCATTCTCACTAGGTTTTTGCTCAAATTATTCCCAAAAGTCACACTATTCCTCTATTCCTCGTTTTCCATATTTGCACTTCTATAGGAACTATTATTGCAGCTCTACGATACAACTGATTCTGTGCTAACCGATTTATTTTTATGTCTGCTTTCACCAGCGATCACCCCTTACCAATCCTTATATTCTGCAGAGTACAAAGGACCTGGCAAATCCACAAAAAGCATGTAACTGGAATGTGCTGAACCATGATCTGTATGAACACCGAGAACAAACTGAGCTGCACCAGTGTGTGTATTTATAAAATCTGTGCTGTCTGAGCTTCTGAGCTTTCAAACAGAAAACCCTGCACAGAAAATTCTTATTTCTTTCAAACCAAATTCCTGTTTTCCTTCTAATCCACTAAATGAATGGGTGGCATTAGAGGTCAAGTATTCTCTTTTTATACTTCTTATATGTTCCCAATTTTTCTGCAATGAGCATGTGTTATTTTTAACAATTAAAACAGAATACAGCTTCAGTCAGCCTAGAAGTCTCCTCAGTCAGCGAGGTTCCGGGGGTGAGGGGAGGGTGTGAAAGGGTGAAAGGGATATAAGGGATGGTGGTGGGGAAAAAAATCCAAAAGCAAACAAAAATCCTCACTCAGGTCTGATCACCGCACGCACTCGAGCCATGCTGCTGGTATATATCTAGCCCCATGTGAACTGTCAATATGGTTTTTAGGACAGTTCTCTGCATGCCTTTCTTGTTTATGCTGTGTGCTAAACACGCTAAGTCCCAGGATGCTGGAGGCGTGACACCGTCTCCATGCTTCTCCTGGGGCATCACCTCAAGTGACGGTGACTGCGCATCAGTCTCCTCTTAGCACGACAACTGAGAACTGCTGCAGAGGCGAGAAGCCATTCTCCTTCATCCTCTGTCCTCCTACAGCCCAGGGAGAGAACTGGCTACACGGACACCGGTGAGTCCACTGCTCTAGCATTTTCCAGAGTAAGGGTCTAAAACACCTGTAGCTTACTAAATCCTTCTCACAGGTCTCTTATACTTCGCACTGTGCTAAGAAACGTTACAACCAGGGACCAAAACTTGCTTTCCCATGGTGTGACCTTTACCCTAAGAGCCGGAAGTTGTCTTTTAAACAGTGCACCGACTCAGCTGTCTCCCAAGGCGCTGCACTAATCCAGAATGATGGTCATCTACTCCCCGAAGAGCAAAACTCAACAAACTCTAGACCAGTCTTAGAGCTGTGCCTGCAGAGACCTGGTCGGTGAGGAAAGATGGCTTGTAGGTGCCGTCGGTGGACGTGTTGCCCGTCCCTCGCAGGGACTTCATGTGGGACACCGCCATGCGCAGGATGGTCAGCTTGTCCGGCTTGCGCGCCAGGGCACTGCAGGTGGGAACCATGTCTGACAACTCCGTGATGTAGGCCGTCATCTTGTTCCGGCGGCGCCGTTCAATCTCACTGTGGTTTTCCCTGCACGGGAGAGAGAGAAGGCCCCAGGCAGGCAGTCACATCTTGCCACGCAGGAGCAGGGAGACCGACACGGACACCCGCCGAGCTGCGCAGGAAACGTGGCACTGAGAAGTAGCCTCAGCACTGAGCACCAGGCCTGTGAGCCCTCTCGTGCAGAGCAAGCGTGAGAGAGAAACTAACGAGGCAGAAGAAGGAGCATATCTTGCAAACTCCCTGTTCCCTGGAAAGCTTACTTCCAAGGTGAGGTAAGACCTCCTCGGAACAAAAAGAAGTTGTACAAAATGACAGCCTTAAAGAATAATGATTTAATTTACTTAAGTTCCTGAGACAAATAACCTCAGACTGGCTAAGTTCGTTCCTACTTCAACTTTTCAGAGGCTGCAAACAAACGACCGCTGTTTTCTGAGGCAAGCGTGTTTCTCAGCAGCAGACACCAGCGCTGACACCGTACATCTCCTGGCTGCCAAACGCTGCTGTGCCCAGCTTCTCCTTACTCTCCCCGCAAGAAGGCCCTGGGATGTGAGAAGGCACCTGGGAGATGGAGGAGTGCCATCTGCCCCCCCAGTGTGTAGCCCTGCCTGCCCTGGCTGAGGGGCGCCAGAGCCCTGAGCTCAGGAGGACCTGAGGCGCCACCACCAGGGACAGATCGTGGACCCCTAATTTGGGACGAAGTGAACTGGCAAGTAGGAGCGGAGTGGGAGGGAGAGGCTTAAAGGCCTGAGAACAAGTATCTGAAGCCCCCGGGAAAAGCGCTCACATCTCCGGCGCTGACTTCCGCAGAACCAAGCAAAGAAACAATCCAGCATTTTCAAACTGGACTTGGAAAAACCCAGCAGGTGCTCAGCGTCCTCCAGGGGGTGGCCGAAAGACAGAGTCAAGCGAAAGGCTGCATTTTCGCTTCCCCTCGAGCCGCTCTCTTTCTAGTTTGCTTCAGTTGCCGAAACACTGTGCGAACCGAAGCCCTCTGTGCGCAGGAGCAGCCGCTCCACCATAAGCCCCTGCGGTGTGGGGACAGTGATGAAGGGCAGCCGTTAATAAACGACGTCTCAGGGCCCCCTTGTGGGCAGTGCCCGCGACGCTCTTCCACACCAGTCGGTTTTCTGAGGGGAGAGGCAGGGAAACGAGCTTGTGCTGATGTGGTGGGAAGGGAGAGCTGCCAGCACTGGTGGTCCCGCTACCAAGCTGCCCCGCATCGCAGAGACTAGAAGAAAGAGAGCTCGGGCACAGCATTTCTTCAGCAGTATCTCTGTTAACACCATGGCCAGTCGTGTGCTTCTGGCGGCAAGGTGTCACCGCATGGCCCATCTTTGGGCACTCTGGCTGAGAAACATGGAATTCTGCTCCCAAGCTGGAGGCCCCGCCTTCCTGGTGTCAGGATGCTGACACTCAGGCCTAGGGTGCTCTGCTGGCAGCCACACTACTAAGACTCTTCTGGGGACCCACAAAGATTTCATCACCAGAGCAGCAGCAGCAGCACCGCTGTGACAGGTGACCCAGGCTGAGTCTGCACAGCAAAGGGGACCTGCTTTCAGGAGAGGGGGAGCAGATGCTGAAGCAAAAGCCCAGGACGTGAGCGCAAACACACACTGTCCCCGTGTTCTGGTGGCGTATTCGCCCCCCTGGCACAGGCCCATTAGTTATAAAGCTTTTTATTCTTTGAAATTTAGTGCCATGATAAGGAGAAAAAAAGGAAACGATTAAACTAAGAGCTACTTCTTCAATTCCTTAATAAAGTGCCCTCAACGCACCCACTTTCTGAGAGAGGAAGCCAAAGTTCCTGTGATACATCGGCTTCTAAAACAGTGTTCTCCTCCCCCTCCTGGGACAGTTAAGGGAAATGCAAAGAGAAGGGGAAAAGGGAGCAGAGTCAGGAGGACAGAGAGCGGCAGCATCTGCTTCATCATGCGGAAGACACCGGTCTCCTACCTGGCGAGTCTCTCCTTATCCGCAGAGCTCTGCTCATCATCCGACCTGGAAATAAAACCAATGGACTAAGCTAAAATTAAAATAAAAAAAAGGAAAGGATAAGGAAAGGATGCAAAGAAGAGAGGAGAAAAGGGAAACATGAACAGGAACCTTGCCTGTAACTCTACAAAGCCAATTGTTAGGGTAAAGGAAAAGTAACTTACAGGAGGAAATGACAACCTAAAAATAAGGCCAAGATTCTTTACGCAGAAACATGATTCGGACACAGAGAGCATCTGCCAGTCAGTCTCTAAAGATCAAGGATACACAATTTGAACAAGCACCAAACAAGGGCACCCCGTTGTCACACACTACTTCCAATCTGGAAAGAAAATGAGATCCACAGGCCAGGCATGGTGGCAAGCGCCTGTAATCCAAGCGCTGGGAGACAGAGGCCAGGGATTGCTTGAGTCTGTAGGTTTGGGACTACCCCGAGCAACACAGTGAGACCTAGTCTCAAAAAAGCAGCCAGGCGCTGTGGCGGGCGCCTGTCATCCCAGCTACCTAGGAGCCTGAGGCTGGGGATTGCTTGAGTCCGCTGTACCCCAGGCACCATAGTGAGAGTTAGTCTCAAAAAAAAATGAAAAGAAAATGACACCCACTATGCTTTTCCAAAGTGGAAAAAAAAAAAAAAAATATATATATATATATATATCACAGTAAATCACACTAAGAATGTCAAACAAGTAAACACAAATATAATCTCTCTCCAACAAATAAGCATGCATCACTCACACTCAGATAAAACTATAAACAGGGTTCACTAGAGAACCATACAAATAAAACTAAGAGCTAGGCTTCTGGCCTATCCCGTCTTACTGATTTGATCTGAAGTAGTTTCTATGAAGTCATATTCCCATTTCTCGGCAACAGTCATAGGACTAGATCCCTAGTACCAACTCCCACCCAGGGGAGATGGCTATATGGATTATCACTGTGTATTTCTGGAAAACTGAGCGAATATAAGAGTTGGTGCAACAGAGAAAGACAGTTAGCAGACCAGTGTGCCAATAATCGATTCCACTTTAAATATAAAGAAGTCTCAGGCCAGGCACGGTGGCTCGTGCTTGTAAGCTTCAGCCTATGAAGCGGCCGGGGCTAGGGATCGCGGTTCGAGTCCCGCCTGGGGCCCGTAGCAAGACCTATTTCCAAAAAAAATAGCTGGGTGTGGTGGTGCGTGCCTGTCATCCCAGCTACCTGGGAAGCTGGGGCTGGGGATGGCTTGAGTCTGTGGTACCCTGGGCAACGAGAGCCTGCGGTTCCACGGACAAAAATAGCAAGACCTAGTCTCAAACAAAAACAAATATATATATATATATATATATATATATATATATATGTAAAGAAGTCTCAAATAAAATATCTATGGCCTATTAATGAACTGAAAGACTAGTCAGCAATTTTAAAATGACAAAAAGTTACTTTATGAATATAGGGGGAAATAGCTATAAAATTGCAGGAAAGACAAGACATAAAACACATAAAAAACATAAAAACATGCATAGTGGACAGAAAGAGAACCGAATGATGTTAAGCAATCTAAAGTTGTGTTTCACTGAGTTGTTGTGAACAAATGACAAGTCCTTTTTCAAAAGCTGAAACACTTCAAACATTTTCAGTTTCTGATGCTCCTCTCCTAAATTCCAAGGAAGGATCATGAGCAGACCCGCTGGGCATGGTGGCACATGCCTTATAAGCAGCAGCCTAGGAAGCTGTGGCCGGGGTCAAGAATCACGGTTCAAGTCCCGCCGGGGGCACGTAGCAAGACCTAGTTCCAAAAAAAGATAGCTGGGCATGGTGGCGTGTGCCTGTCATCCCAGCTACCTGGGAAGCTGAGGCTGGGAATTGCTTGAGTCTGTGATACCCCAGGCAACATGAGCCTGCGGTTCCACAGGCAAAAATAGCAAAAAAAACATGAGCGGACCAGCTTACCAAAGCACATCTTAAAGAAATGAGTTCTGTTACTGAAAGAAATTTAATTACCTAAAATTTCCATTACTAACTCCTACTGCTACAGATGCATAATTCCTTGCTGTCCTAGGATTCCTGAAGGAAATATGTGACTGTCTAAACAGCCATACGATCAGGAAAAGTGAGACCAAATAGCTCAGGTCATGTTTTCACAGCCTGGAGCCAGAGACTGCACCTGAGCCACCACCACTATGTGACGGATTCACTTCCCAACGTGGCCAAAGAACTGCTCCCACATGTCAGAGCAGAACTGCCCTCAGAGAGGGCACACAGCCTACGGAACTGACAAAGGTCCACTTTGCTAGGTCCTTCGAGAACCCCTGGAGTTCCTCCTTCCCTGCTGCTGCTGCCGCAACTGTAGGCTGCTCTCCAGGATGTCCTAGCTGTCTCATCCCAACAGCCCCGCCTGCCGCACGGCCGCATGCATGTCTCAGAACCCTGCCCACGCCAGTAGCCGGGACTTGCATCTTGTGGCTTCCAAGTAGTCTCACACGGCGCTGTCTGAGGTTTCTTAGCTGAATTTTCAAAAAGCAATACAATTCACTGCTTAACACACAGAGTGAATTTCCTAAAAAACAGTATCTGAGTTGAAAATTCTTAAAAAGCAAAGTATTGAGAATTTATTAAGAAAAAGCAAAGTATTTTTCATCATCTTGACATAATTTAAACAAATTTACTCAGTCAAAACTACAACGAAAACTGTTTATTTCCATTTTCAAAAGAATTAAAATCATTATCTGCATAGATTTCATATGCCCCCTCTATTAATAAATGCAACCAAGAAATAGAAATCCATATTGTGTTTCCGTCATCTTGCAAACACAGCTGGACACCTGGACAGCTAGGTACCCTCTGCATAAAGAACGGAGTCAAACATGCCATTAGTGTGAAGCTGCACTTTAATAAAGTCATGCGACCTGAACATAAACAGTAATTATAATGTCACACTTCAGCAGCTTTCAGAACAGGAATGAGAAGAGACAGAGAAGCTGAATGCTCACTGAGATATAAATGAAATTCAGAAACTTGTCGCACCGGCCCCACACCGTGGACGGACGCGCCTATCGCATTACCTGGCAAACCGCTCCTTATCATTAGACATCTGATCGTCATCACACCTGCAAGAGAAGAAAAAGGGTTAGCGCAAACCTTTCCACGTGTACAGCTACTGCACTCGGAAACGCAACTAGAAAGGGATAAGAATATTCGACAAGAAAAAAAGTCCATGGAAAGGTGCCCCAAAGCAGGAGCGGTCGTCACAGACCCCCAAACTCAAGACCCCATAACTGTCACTTGTCGTGACAAGTCTCCTCTGCCCCTGCTTGCCAGAGGCTGCAGACACAGACAATGAGCTCACGGGCGCACCTGTGTGTCAGCGGCGGTCATCTCTAACTGGAAAACCTAGCACAGAACTGGCTACCTTCACCGTTCTGAAAGGCACAGCCAAGAGCGCAAACTGGCTTCACATTGCTGTGCAAAAGACGGCAAGAGCCTGTCTGTCTTGCACAGCTGTCACTCTACACCGGCTGAATGCCAACCTCCCACCCAACGCCCACTCCTGGCGGCCATCCTCCGCTTCTGGCCCTCTGGTGCCAGCTGCTTGAGATCCCTCATGCACGTGGACTCACACAGCACTTTCTGCTTCGTGACTGGTGTGTTTCACCGAGTCCGAGTGTGTAATGTCCTCAGGACTCATCAGTGTTGAAGCAGTGACAGGACTTCCTTCTGGTCCGGGCTGAGAAATACTCCCCGGACGCACAGAGCACAGGCTAGCTGCGCGTCTACCAGTGGACATCTAGGTTGTTCCCGCCCCCTGGCTACTGTGAAAAACAAGGCCAGGAACATGAGTGTGCAAGGCTCTCTCTAAGATTCCGCCAATTAAAGTTAGGCTTTCTTGACAGAAGAGGGACTGCTAGGCTATACACTTTTTAATTCTTTGAGGAGCCTCAATTCTGTTTTCCATGCCCATCAACAGTACAGTTTGCCCATATTCTCCCCTATATTGTTACTTTTTAGATTTCTGCTGGTGGCCATTCCATTCAGTGAGGCTGAAGTAGCAGCTCACTGTAATGCCAATGTGCGTTGCGTTTGTAATGACTGAACACTGTTTATATGCTTGATGACCATTTGAACAGAAATATTCGCAAGTCCTTTGTCCATTTTTTTGGTCTCACTATGTTGCCCAGGGTTGTACTGACACCGCAGACTCAAGTGATCCCAGCCTCAGCCTCCCAGATAGCTGGGATTACAGGCGTGTGCCACCATGCCTGGCTTCCTCTGTCCATTTTTTAATTGGGTTATTTGGTTTCTTCTTCAAGAGCAGTAAAAGTTCTTCATATAGTCGATATTTTAAGCCCTTACTAGGTGTGTAATCTGTATCTTCTCCCACTCCATGTATAAGCTCTCTATTGGTCTCTGACAACCTGTCTCTTTGAACAAGGAATGTGATGCATTCATCTCAACAATTTCTACCTGCTATAGTCTAAATTTGCCTCATTGCCACAACGTATAGCAAGGATCTACCAACCTTGGGGAGAAAGTGCTTTGGGTCTCAAGAAGTCTTAAGAAATGTTTTCTCCAATATTTTGCAACTATTTCTATATGATGGTCAAACCACAGCTGTTGCTTTCAAAACTATCCAGTGGGGTTCAGTATGTAGAAATCTTAACTTTAAGCATTACTAAGAAAAAAAGATGTTACTGTATTAAGATTACACAACAAAATGCAAAGTAAAGTATGGGTCTCTGTTTAGGAAAAAAACTAACATTATGAGAGTGCTTATGTACATTTACTTGGGCACTGGAGATTTCTGGAAGCATACTCAGCAAATCTGAAACTACAGTGTAAGGGAAGGGTGCTGAAGGTCTGAAGTTAAAACTAAAGTGTACTTGTGCTAAGCATAATTTTGCCCTGCTTTAAAAACTGCTGTAAAATATATTATTTTGTGAAAGTTAAGGACACGAAGCTAAATCTGGGCACTAACATAATAAAGTATTTACTAGGGACCCTATACTTCTCAAATCTATTACTCTGCAAATACTGCAAATATTACTCTGTAAATACTGCCTAAGTGGCAGTTTCAACTTTGGGAATTAAAAAAAGGCGGCAGGTTGCAATGAAGGTTACCTTCTTTTCGTTGACTCACTGTTTTTCCTCTTTAAAAACAAAGACGACTGATCTTCAGCAAGACTGACTAGTCCCCTTCTATGAAAGAACTACACCAGTAGACTGAAAGCAGCTGAAACTGCTTTTCAGCATGCTAAGAGATTCAATACTCAAGGATACAATTCCAATTCCTGATCTAGGAAGTCAACCAATGTCAAAGAATACAACATAGTAACCAATGACTCCCCAACAAATTGAATCTCCCAGTAGTCACTGGGAGTAGCCCTTCCCACGCTGAGGACCTGTCCACACGGATATGTACAGCTGCCAACACAGCCTGTGACTGGATAAACACTTGCAGACTAGAACCTGCCCTTTGGAATGTAGTCATCACCAGGCAGAGGTGAAACTCAGTCTTACTTCCTTGAGGCAAAAACACCAAAAAGAGCTACCCAGAAAGCCAGTCAGTTGAATTCAGTCTTACGAGTGAGTCTAGGCTAGATCCACCGGGGATCAGCTCAGCCAGTCCACAGAACTGTAAGGAATAGTACGACACCATCGTTTTTAGGATGCACAGTAACATAACTAGTCCTGTAAATTCTCCGCCCTCTCCTCACTTGAGCACCTTCCTCTATTAACAGAATGTTTAAAGATTTTATGGGTACAGCATAATAGAGAACTTAGTTTTAGAACAAAACACTACAAAAATCTAAAGAAAAATATTACAAATCAGAAATATAAACATCAAATTTTTAGTTTCAACAGAAATCTAAAGTTTTTTCAAAATCTTACCTCAAAAATTTACTGTTCCCTTCTCCATCATCATCAAAATCCAACCTGGGAAAAGCCAACAATAAATATGGTAAGCTTACAGGTAATGTAGAACACTAAGAAATTACCAATTATCAACTCACTAGTTACCTGAACACCCACTCAACTGGAAGAAGGAAAAGAGGAAGTAGGGATAAGCCAAGCAAAGCTACATCACCTCTTCCTTATTACGCCAAACTGAGCGAAGAAGAGGGCAACTGAAAAAGAGCACCACTGCAACTTATCATTTTCCTAGGGCAGCAGTTCACCTTCACCAACGTTTTACACATCGAGTAATTGCTACCAAATAAGCAGGAATCTACTCAAGCTGGATAAGAAAAATTAATATGAACAATTCAAGCTCATTTATCATTTCTATAGTCTAAGTTATTTCCAACTTTATAAAACATCTTCAAAACAGATTTAAGACCTCAGAAGACAGTTAATACTTCTGTTCTCCTTTCATCTAACAAATCTGTAACGTGTGCTGCTGTACTCAAAATGAGATGGAAACAAAACCTTTGCCTTCAAGGAACTCTTTGCCTAGACAAATACAAATATAAAACAAATGGGAAGGTTAAGTTCCACGTGAAGAGTGTTAATCAATATGTTACAGACATCTAGTGACAATAGAGGTAACTCATTTCAGCAGATTCAGCAAGATTACAGTAACAAGGTAAATCTATCTCCTATCGATCCTTGTCCTCTATTAAACTAATACATTATTCAAGTTCCCACCATAACCCACTGAGCAGTCTTCATTTCCTCAACACATTTCTTTGACAAGTCTAACAACCTGCTATGATGAGCCTTGACATGGGTTATGCAGAAGTGGGCATCAAGCTTGAAGGTGTTCATTCTTCCTCCCTTTAGCCCTGTCACCACCTGTCAAAATTCTACCCATATAACCTAACCAATAACTCCATTTCTAAGAATTTATTCTAAAGAAATAAACTGAAAATAAAGTAACAAAACACAAGAAAAATAACTCAAGCTCTGTGGGGAAAAATGATGGTTGCAAGGGCAAGAGAAATAGGTGGGGAGAGGGGGCTCAAAATAATCCTGTGACTGGCCGAGAAACCTTGTGGTAGGCACAGTGGGTTATAGCCACATCCAGCATATGAAGCAGTACTCCTGAACGTACACAGTATTGCAAGCCCAAGCAAATAATAAAATCCTATTTAAAAAAAACCTCAAAGACTTTAAAAGACTCATGTTCACTTCAGCATCACATATAACAGTAAAATACTTAAAACAAATTTAAACAAACATATAAACAAGTCCCAAAATAGAAAATACAGCCCCTTAATATGAAATTATGTTTACAGAAAATAAGTAATTATTATATATGAGAAAAGAGCATGTATAATTATATATAGATACATAATTATAATTTTAAAATTTAAAGAATGAAGGAATGATACTAAAAAATTAAACAAAGTTGACTTTGGGCAGCAGAGTTACTGCTATTTCACTCTTTTTTCTAACTTTCTAAATTTCTAGTCTTTCTATAAAGGAAAATGTTTTTTTTTTTTTTTCTTTTGAGACTAGGTCTCACTATTTTTGCCTGTGTAACCCCAGGCTCATGTCGCCCGGGGTACCACAGACTCAAGCGATTCCCAGTCTCAGCTTCCCAGTTAGCTGGGATTGCAGGCACGCGCCACCACGCCCAGCTATTTTTGGGGGACTAGGTCTCGCTACGTGCCCCTGGTGGGACTCAAACTGCAATCCCTGGCCCTGGTCACGGATTCCCAAGCTGCCGCTTAAAGGCATGCACCACCATACCCGGCCCTATTCTTCTAATTTATGTTCCTGATTGCCAATAATACACACTTCAGAAAGCAGAAAATAAATTTCATTAATCCCATCACTCAGAAATCTGAGTGATTTTTAGATTTTTGATATTGCATGTAATTCACACCTATCTCCCTCTGGTAGAGTGGAACACTACATTAAACTTCTATCTTAACATATTATGAACATTTTTCTCTACTGATACATATTTATCACTCCTAATAACTACAGTATCCCATTTTTAAATAAAAATTTACTCAGTCAATCCCATATTTTGTAAATATTATTTGTTTGCTACTGTATATAAAAATATAACACTGTGATTTGAGATTGGACTTTAAAGCTAAATTTCTAAGGTTCACTTTTACATTTTACCTTTACTAGCCTTAGAACTCTGAGTAAATCACTTATTCACCCTATCTTAGTAAATGAGTTAAAAAATGTGTCAAGAGCTTACAAAGGTTGCGATTAATAACATTAAGCCTGGGATCTCTGTGTTATTATGGATGGAGGAAATTTTAAAACTAGTAAAATATTAGATATATAATTTAAAAAAAATGAAATTTACCAAAAATGAATAAAATACTACCCACTCTTCCAGGCCCTTCTATAACAATCTCCTTTCCAAAGCATTTCCCAGTTTCTACTAAGCAACTGTGGTATTTCCATGCACTGAAATACACAACACGGTATTTGTCCCTTCTTAGCTAATGTGACAGTTTATCTTTATTTACATGTGAACGATTATTCCTGCATTAATACAAAAACAAGTACTGTATCTAATTTGTCTCTGTTTCCTACCAGCAGTCAGCACACTGTGCCACATGAATCAGGCATTTAATAAATACTTCTGAACTGAATGAACTCTGCATACCAAGTACCACAATTACTTAAAGCAGAAATATTCTAGAGTTCAGCATTTTCTAAATTCAGAAATGTAAGGAGCCCGGCAAAGAGAGTGAGCAGGAAACACAAAGCTTAGTGAGAGTAGCATTTCACTCAGCAACAGCAACAACTTTCGGCTTATTGCAGTGATTTCTGGTTTTTAAAAAATCTACTTAAAAGAAATGCAGCGAGGAATAGCAATTCTATAGAAGGGAAAACATGGAGATTAAGCAAAGCTACGTGACGGTCGTGCATGAGCACCAGCGGAGCGAGCACAAGGGACAGCCACGAGGGTGAAGCCACTGATGTCTTCCGTTGCCACACAGGGGCTCATCTGCAACATGCCACCCCAACTCACCCTGGCCGGCGCTTCATAGCCCTCTGGACAATGGCCCCTCCACCCTGAATTCCAGATCCTTGGGTTCCAGAAGCAATTGCCGAACCCAGCGATGGAACATCTGATGTCATTTCTGTCAGAGAAAAATAAAACATGCTTTGAGAAAATGTGGTCTCTGTTTATCATTATCAAACTGGATAGAAGAAAGGTTTAAGCCACGGCTAAAACTTCAGCAGTTGGCTAGAAAACCAAATGCCTAACTGGAATGGCTCTTCTGGAATTCCCACCCTGGTGAAAGGGTAAGAACTGAGTTCCTGCCACTGTGCAGAGTTGGAAGAGCACTACATCTGCAAGCTTCACTTTCAGAGCCGTAGGACTCTAAACCACCCACGCCCCAAGTTGGTTTATACATTTCATGCATGAAACAAGTACTTGTAACTTATTCGTTTTATTTGAAAAATACAGAAACCCCCCCAAAAAAATTACCTAAATTCCAGCATTCAAGAAAGTTATAAAGAGTAAACTCTATGCCTCCCTTTCTCCAACTCCCCTCTCCTTCCATCCAGCCTCATCCCCCTGAAAACAGCTGAGATCTTACTATCTTTTTTCCCATTATATTACATAGACCTATCTTTCTAGGCAGAAGCAGGCAAATAGTTCCTTTTCGTTTTTTTTGTTTGTTTGTTTGTTTGTTTTAAAGAGACTAGGTCTCGCTATGTTGCCTGGGGTAATCTCAAACCCATGGACTCAAGTGATTCCCAGCCTCAGCCTTCCAGGTAGCTGGGATTACAGGATTATACCACCGTACCCAGCAGGCAAATACTTTCTTAGTAAAAATGGAATACTGATCCACACCTTGCTTTTATCATATAAGTATGCCATGCAAGTCCACACACACCCACAATCACAGATATAGACAGTCTCATTCTTTGTTATGACTTCAGATTATATAAATACACTATATTTTATTCAACCATCTTCCAATAGATGGACATCCAGGTTTTCTTCTATTTATTATTAAAATTTAAAAATTATTTTTCTTTGCTATTATAAGTAGTGCTGCAAGAATATTTTCATATGCAACTTTAAACTCTTTTGCCCAACAGGCACATGAAAAACTGCTCAACTTCGCTAGTAATAAGAGAAATGCAAATCAAAACAACAATGAGATACCACCTTACACCAGTAAGAATGGCCCACATCCAAAGAACAGACAACAAGAATTGCTGGCGAGGATGTGGAGAGAAAGGAACACTACTACACTGTTGGTGGGAATGTAAACTAGTCCAACCACTATG
>PVHY01018136.1:0-29890 GCA_004024945.1 Uropsilus gracilis
AAAGTCAAAACAAGCTAAGCACCAAAATGAAACGCACAACTATGAACAGGAGGGAAAAGGGGGGGAAGGGAGGGGAGGGGGGGCAAACCCTTGAGATTACAAATTTGTGAAATTTATATATAAATAAAAAAATTAATTATTAAAAAAATAAAAAAAATTAAAATTCATTTGTCAATGTTCATGGTAGTTATTCACAAAGACATTCTAATTTAGTAATGTCATTTTGAAAACAACTCTACATTGAGAGAAAATATATAATCATTGTTGATTAAAGGGCATTCTGTTAAATTTTATTGCATCTCATAACATACAGTAGTGCATATTATAATCATTAATTGTGGAAGGAAAGTGACTTGTGTATAGAAAATAATGTCAGACCTCCTCCTCATCTCTCCCCACCCCACCTTTTGTTCTTCTTAAGAACAACTTCAAGTCTGTCATAATTTTTGATCCTCAGTGAAGGTATTTCTTTTCCTCTATATATTGGTAGATGAATTATTTGGTGCATACCCAAAGATTGGTAAATACAGTTTGAAATGATTGGAAAAGGTAGTTCCTAGGGAAGTGATTTTACTTACTTGAGGAAGCAACTGGTCCTTTTACTCTCATGTGCTGTGTGTGGGTGTATGTGTATGTACATGTGAATGACTTTCTAGCATGTATGTGTATGAATGTGTGTGTGTGTATATATATATGTATATATATATATGTACCTATTTATATAACCATATATAATGTTGGTGTTCAGACAAGGGATGAGGTAGAGAATTGTGAAAGATTCAAAGGAAGGACTGAATTAATTTAAATCATAATATCTGATCTGTTCCAGGTAGAAATTGTAACTCACACTGGACCCCACAGACGTCTGTGGATGGGTCCACAGTTCCAGTTCAAAACCATTCATCCCTCAGGCCAAACCACAGTCATATCATCCAGTTCATCTGTGTTGCAATCTCATGGTCCAAGTGATACTCCACAACCCCTTTTGGATTTTGATACAGATGACCTGGATCTCAACAGTCTCAGGTAAGAAATACAAGTTGAGGGAGTGATTTGACAGGGTTAATCTCATTTGTAATGAGTAATATTTACATCTCCTCTTTAGGTATTGAATGTTGTAGAATTAATGCACTCTAACTTGTGAATCTAGAGCTCTTATGTGGGATCTCATCAATAAGTATTTGGGCTTTGCACTATATTTCTCTAAGTCTGATATTCCCTAAGTATCTTCTTTTCTTAATCCATCATTTCATGATGCCTTATTCATATTTCTAATTGCTTGATATCTGATTGCACAGTTTTTTGATTTTTAACTACATATTCCTTATTTTAGACTTTTTGATGAGAAAAGTGCTAATAAAAATCACATTGTATCTACATATGTATATATGTATATATCATATATTTTTGGATGCTTGTAAGATTCTTTATACAAGCTTTGCAAAGTATGTTTTTATTAATACAACTTTTGAAAATCAATGCAATTGAGACTTTTTTTGACTTTTGCAGTCTCAGCTTTGCTCAGCAGTTTAATTTGTCATGCTAAGACTTTGCACATTAATGTATACCACAATGAAGGACTTGGTGAATTGCAATATAATCATCTATTCCTTGTCTTATCTATGAAAAGGTTCAATAATGTAACTTTATTTGAATCTAGATAGGCCTCTGGTCTTTTTCATGGATTTGTTTTTTAAAATTGTTGGAAATGGTTTCCCTTTCATATATTGGAAATGGTATTTTATCCCCCTCTTTCTTAACATTAACAATAAATTTCTATAGGAAAGTTAAAATTGTTGCAGTTAAATAAGGCACAGGTGTTGTTTGAAAATAAATCCTATAAAGAAATATGCCTTCTTTTAACACATTTTTTAAATATTTCTGTCCTTTGATTAATTTGCTTTGGTTTCTTTCCCCCATACATTTTTGCTTTTTAAAATATCTTTTGTACTATCTAGAACTTTTTAGACATGACACTTTTCCCCCAAAATATCAAGCAATAGTGATGATACAGTGGGTGCTAGGCTCATTTTTCATTGTGACTAGTTGTGAAATGCAATCATGTTGAGATCATGAAGACAGTCCTCAACTTAGTGATTAAGTGCAGTCATTCTTGTTTGTAAATTGATGTTTATCGGTCATTCAGTTACATAAATGTTAATAATAGGGCATTTAAAATAGATGACCCAGTAAGCATGTTTAGTCTCCTGACTGACCTGTTACTCTGTTTCTTTCATTCATATGTCATGAGAGTTCTTTTTTGTTAGAGGCCATCTCTAGCTTCTAAATGTATAACTCTGCTCCTTTGTTCTGTTACTTCTCCCACCTTTCTCACTTACTCTTCCCCTCAGACATAGTCCTTCATGTAAAACGTATCTAACTTATACCTTCAGGCAGAACTCTGTTCCTGATTCTGAAATCCTCCTGGTATTTGTTATCTAAAAGAATTAAAATTTTCATATTTGATTAGAATATTGTCCTGTTTGTTGAGCACAGATATACGTTACTAGACTTTATATTTGGTTATGGGTTTGTAAATTTTTTTGATTGCACTTGTAATTTATATTTAAGAATTTTAGAATTTAGCTCCATGGTTAAACTTTAACCCCTAGGAGAACACTGTTTTTATGGGAAATTAAGCTTTAACTTATCATTTCAGCTGCAAGTGTCCCGTTGAAAGCCATGTTCCACCCAGCATATACATAGAAACCCTAATAATTATATTCTCCCCATGCTTCATCATTATCATTATATCCCAGCATCTCACCTTTGATTTTTCTACATAAGCTCACACTCAGTGATAATGGGGCTATAAGCCTTACTTTTTCCATTAAACTATGAAGGCTTAATTTAGAATGTTTTTATGTATTATTTTGGCTTAATTGGTCTGTCACAGCCAGTAACCATGGTCTGTACCCCATGAAATATCACTGAGAATTACATTGTGTATTGATATTATGCCTCCCTTGTACCCTAACCAAAATGGAATATAGGGAGGTATATTGTCTGTTTTGTTCTTAAAGGTTTCAGGCATCGCTTCAGCTCCTAACAGCTTCCTATTCAGAGCAGTGATTTAAAATTTTTAAAATAAAGTCAGTTGCTATGGTAGAGGACTGTTGACCTTGGTGGTGGGTGTGGTGTGGTAACATATATAGGAAGAGTTGTCTCCTGTACTTCTGAATCATGCACAGTGTTTTAAAACAATATTAGCTCAATTAAAAACAATTCAATGAAATATTTATAGATCTGAGAAACATGCTGTAAGAGGAACTGAGGTAGAGTGTTTATTTTCTGATCAAGAGTAAATCCTAATAAATTGATTACATCTATTATTTTTGTTTAGTTAATTATGCATCTACTCATATATTTCATGTAAATGAGATTTTACATGAAAAGTTGGTGAGAACTTTGAGTTCTATAGGAAATTTCAATTAGACATATTGTTATCAACTGTAGTCCTTATATTGTTATATATTAGTTCCTCAGACCATTTTCACCTCATTTTATTTTCATTGATACATGATGATTCATATAATATATACTTTACATACAATTGAGTAACATATTCACAGTATATTCACTATGTTGTGCCATCTGCCAACAATCTAATTCCAGGACATGCCCATCAACCCAACCATTTTCTCTTTATTTTTATCTTTTATTTATTTTGGGAAATTTAATAATATGTAAACATATATACACATATGTATTTGTTGCCCAGTTTCAGTGTAACAATTTGTGACCAGTATTGTTCCATCCCACATCTCTGGATTATTTTTCAAAAAATCCAAGATAAATTTAGTTAATGCTGGGAAATTTTACTAGCTTACATAAGTTCTGTAGACCAGAAGGGGGCTGTAGTTTGGATAACTTGACCATATGTCAAAGAGTACATTCTTGTTTCTCTTCCTAACCAGAAAATAGAATCTTTGAATAAACTCCTGTCCTTTCCCACTGCCCCAAGTTTGCTTAGGCCTGACCTCCCAAAAGTAATTATTGTTTGCATGAAGTGATAGAATTATCTTGATGGCTAAGTAAAATAAATGGGATAGAATGAATATTAGTTAGTATATCATACTGTCCTCTATGGCAGTGTTCAGTATTTATATACTAACATTTCTGGCTTCCAGTAGATCACATATGTTATTCTTTACCTCCCTAATGTTTGTTCCTTTAACACACAAATAAACATATTCAAACTGCTTTTCATAACTGCTCTTTTTCTGCATTCACTTTAGATTTATATTGTCTAACCCTGGTGCTTACCAATCTGTTATCTTCACCAATTTCCCATTATGATCCCTGTGCTTCAACCTAATCATGCATCTCAAGATGCCTGTAGTGGTCATGCTCTGTTACATGTCCAAGGGTCTGCTTGTCCTAGTGGTATGCTGAACAGTACTTCTTGCTCTCTGTAGATATACACATCCTGTTACTTTATACTCATTCAGTTTCTGTTAGACACCTTATGATTTCCACTATCCACTTTGGATCATGCTTACACTATCTTTCTTATTCTGAGCTGCTATTACCTAGATCTATCATTTTTGCACCTTTGATTTAAATCTGTCACGAATTGTATGTGTATTACCATTTATCAGCATATAAACCTGGTATGTCATGTTTTTCCCTGCTTTTTACTTGACTAATGTTCTCACATGACTGATATTCAGCAAATACTTATTGGGTGGAGGAGTTACCAAAAACGCATCTGTATTTTGTTATAACAACTTTTCATTCCTCTTAGTTTCCTGGCATGCTTAGATCTTTTATTCATACATATATTTTAATATTAATAGTATTGATCTCATGCAACTGGAGCTAGACTCTTGGCCTTTAAAGATTTATCGTTCTTATGCAACTTGAAATTGTAAGTAGTAAATTGCAATTTTGCTGAGTCTAATTGATTTTTATTTGCTAATTGGTAATTTTATGGAGGTAACTCAGTTAGCTAGTAGTGATCCCAGCTAAACCCCCAGCAGCCCTATTCCGTAAGTCTGTTATCCTATGTTGTTGCCATATACGACATAATTTTTTAAAGGGTTTCAGGGTACTTTAGATTTTTTTATATAGTAGTGCTGTCTTTTATCAAAGGCATTAAAAACCAAGGTGCTGTTCATGAATTTGAACATTCGCAAAACTCTTCATAGCTGTTCCTTGCAAATGGTTTCTGTAGAAGAGATCTGTTTCCTCATTCATTCTGTTTAACTTATCTTTTTTAATTAGCATAAATTATTCAATCTCTTAAAATTTGTTGAACGTCATAGAAGAAAAGCTTTGGGGTGTGGAGATATTTTCTGTGCTTGCTCCTTGTGCAAGAATTAGGAGCTGCAACTTCCCTATTTGTCTTGCCTTAGAATAAATGGTTCTTTAATGGATTGGGCCATTCTAGTATTCTTGATTTAAGATCTGTGGTAGCAAGTGACAGTTTTGATGCCAGTAACATATGTGGGTTAAATTAAATGAGTTAAATTCAATTCAATTGCAGGATCCAGCCGGTCCGCTCTGACCCAGTCAGCATGCCAGGGTCATCCCGTCCAGTCTCTGATCGAAGGGGAGTTTCTACCGTGATTGATGCTGCCTCAGGTAGAAAAATCACTTCAGAAGTATTTATTGGATAGTTCTGTATATTATCTTTTTCTTTTGGTGCATAATATAGAAAGTGATATTTTCGTATCAACTGCTTTTTGGGGGAGTATGTGTGTGTACATGTTTATAGTGAAACAGTTTTTTTGCATGCATTTGTTGCTAAACAATGCCATGCATTTAAATTTTGTTAAGGTTGGTGAATGATCTGGTGGAGTTGGCACTTGATTAAATGTAATGAACGCAGTATTAAGGGCTACAGGGTTGATGACTGTTTTGCCTTTGATCTCTCAAATGTGGAGAAGCAACTTTGACAGAGAATGTAAATACAGTATATGGATTCAATTTACTCAACCTGTTGAGTATCAGAGTGCCTGATCTGTGGAAGTAGAGTCCAAATGCTATAGCTTAAATGGTTTTCTTATTGAAAGCATAAAGTTTAGAAATTCATTAACTTAACTCTACCTATCACAGTTCCTAACTTCCAATCCTTGGAAACAAGCCTTGAAAGTGTATATTTATGTATGTAAGTACATTTTTGCCTTTGTAGGTGATAGTTTCTACAGTAGTGTATTGTAAAGGTGTTTTCTTCCAGCTCTGCCAAATAATAGAACTCTTTGTGATAATTTCTTTTCTCAACTCTACATTCAGTGATAAATAAAATAAGGACAGTGCTGCTTTTTAGATTTTGTACCAGCACTAAGCATCTGAAGATAGCATACAGCCGTGTTTCATCAAAAATGTCTCTTACATGTAGAATTATTAAGTACTCGGCATTAGGGAAACAGTTGAGTCAGAGAGGACTTTAATCTATAACAATTTCAAAATCCCTAGAGACTGGTGATTTGATTGAAGCTTAAACGGTGAAAGAAGTGGAAACAAACAGAAAACTGATTTGGGAAGGTCACTTTTAAAGGATCAACGCTTCTGTTTCTGATTCTGTCTCTGAATTTATTTTAAAGTTTGAAAGCTAATGGGTTTGTATGTCTTTGTAGCTTTCTGATTCTTTTTATATGTGGATCGTACCTCTGTTTGATCAAACTGTGCCTTCATTTTTAATGTAAATCTAGTTTTGAGGACTGATACTTGTTCTTTGCCTTTAACTCAGCAACCATGGCTGTCCTCCTAATTCAAACACAGAAATACAGAATCTCTGTCCTTGCTTCCCTGCATTGAGTGAGATACTGAGTTAAGAGACCAAGGTTAAATCTTTTCTATAGTTTCAGTCTTGAGAATGCTAACAGATCCTGCCCATCTGGAAGTACCATCTACAGTTCTTAAACTACCATATTATTGATATATTAGAGTCAGGTAAAACCATTACCTTTTTTGTTATTTGTAGTTGCCATATTCAGTGCTGTCACCTGGGGTATTTATATAACAAATCTTAACTCTTGAAATTATAAAATTACATCATGCCACAAAGAGAAACTTCAGTGAACTATTGCAATCATAGTTTTGTTGCAGGAAATTTTCAAGTTGATGTTTGAATAAGGAATTAGATCTTTCTCTGATTTACATTCATTTCCATCAGAAACAGATCTTAGGAGTTGGGGGGGGCGGGTATAATTCTATGGCTCTGAGCCTCTGCCTGAAAGTACCAATATTTTGAATTACAGAAAGGACTTCTTGGTTGCCAAGCTCTATAGTTATTGTTCTGCTTCTATTTTCATCCCAGAAACCCAGTCCCTTTCTGAAAGGCAGAAAGCAATGAAATGTATATGCTGCTTTAAGTATGTCAGTAATTTTTATTGGGGAAACTTTACCTACTATATCTAATATGGCCGCTTGTAATAGATTTGCTTTTATATAAATGGTTTGGGTTTTCTATGAAAAAAAAACTTATCAAATTTCTGTTTATTCTATTAAAAGATGTATAATAGATTTTTATAACTGTTGATGAACCAGGAGTGCTTCCCTGGTTATGACCCATGTGTTGGATTTAGCTACATATTCTGAGGATGATTCTCTGGAGTTTTGATTACCTTTCCTTGGAGATGGAATCAGTATGACCCTTCCTTTCACCAAAATTCACTGCTTTGTCTTACCTTCAAGTTCTTCCTACAACTTGATGAGATTGTCTTTTTAATTGTGAAATGGCACATTTTAGTGCTTTAGTTTAATTTTTGTTAGCTTTTGACTGGTTCTCTGTCCTAGTGGTGGGAGAGTTCAATATCTAGTTATTTTCATGTTTAAGAATATAATATATAGTTATTTTTCAGAGGGATAGAATTTAAATTTTTATGTAACATTTTTAAATCTTTTGATAATTTTCAAAATTTCAAAATTTTATCTTTTCTAAATGAAGTATTTATCTAAAAGTTTAATGTGTAGTGTTTTAAATATTTTTATCTGAATCTGGCCATGTTCTATTGAAACAAAAAGAAAACAGCAGAACACTGTGTCACTTTTGCTAAGAAATAGTTTCTTGATTATCTGTTTGTTTGTGTTTCACTCCTTCAAATCTGAAAACATTTCCTAAAATACATATTTTTATTTATTATATCTAGTGGATTATGCATTTAGATACATGTAAACCTACTCTTTACTGTCTTTACATAAATGTGTATTTTAGACTCCTCAGTTCTACAACTGCTTTGTAAGTAGATGTTATTCCTATAACTTGTTGCTTCCTTTGACCTTTGGTGATTCTGATTCAAAAGGCAGTGTACTAAGATTCTGAATTTGAATAATTGTGTTATCCATCAAAATGTTCCGATTTTGACTAATGAGGAAACTGTTATGGAAATGGTCTTTATAAAATTTTACCCTTGACACAGGCTTCTTGGAGAAAATGGTATTTGAAGAAATTGTTTAATTTTTCCAACTAATTAACCTCAGAGTCTCTGTATCATGCACAGCGTTTCTAGAGAAAGTGCTCCATGAGTTACATACCATCTCTTTCTCTGTACGTTCTTTTTTTTGGTTAGGTGTTTGTCTTTTTATAATGTGCTGTTCTTTTGATATGGTATGAGACCTCTGAGGAAAAAAGAAAATGACAGCTGTCAATGTCCTATTCAAAGTTTGTATTCCACGTCAGTGATAAATGTTTCCTTTCCAGAACTTGTGGGTTAACTTTAGTAGCTCCTCTAGCTGGTTTAGAGAAGCTACAAACGAAGAGCCTGGAATGATGTTTCATTCTGCAATTCTCCTGGTTTATAGTTTCATTGTGGAAATTGATGTTTACCAAGAAACAAATGAAGCAAGACTGAAGACAAACTTATTCTAGGCTTGAACGAACAGCATAGTTTCTTGTCAAACTCAACTACAATGAGCCTTGCGTAGAGGGAAGAAGCTATTAGAATCGATAGGAGCAACTTTTTGCTTATTTTTGAGGAAAATGACAAGTATGAAAAGGGAAATTGTGGTGGAAAATAAAGTGAGTTTTCCTTTGGAGCAGGCTTTGGTATGTAAGATACTCCTGTTATGGCAAGTTCAACACATAGGGACAAAGCTGCATATGTAAAATTCATAGTTCTTAAGAGAAATATTTTTATTAAAAAATTGTAATAGTCTAAATAATTTCTGAGTGTAGAAGATGTTTTAGCACCTAATGTCCCCTCAATATCAAAGTAATTTGTTTGCTGAAGAAAATGAAACAAATACTTCACCCAAATTTCTGTGACTTGATTGATTTTATAATAAGCACTTGCATATCTGCATATAATAAGCACTTGCATATTTGATATATCTGATGTTTAAAAAGGTAATATTTATTAGAAAAGTACAGTGGGGTAGATGACATGGAAGTTGAGTAGTCAAACCTCTGCTGGAGAGATATTCTTATAGAGACATACTTTCATACTACAGAGATTTTTCTGATAGTCTGAGGCCGAGAACATGCATAAGGATTACATTTCAGTAGCTACATATGCCTTTCACTCTAATGTAGACATACTTACTCATTGCTTTTGAAAAGGCCTAAGAGATATAGGAGATGTTTGTAGTAAGAAGCAAAGAGGTTTGTAAGAAGAACCATTCAGATGCTGTGTGAGGTCAATGAGCTCTGTGATTTGAAAAGTAGACTTAGGTGACAGAAGTCATAGCAATATAATCATGCTTTTTAACTTGTTGAAATCTTCCACTATTCAGGATTCTTGCTTATCCATTCTTCCCTGTATCTATAAAAAGAAGTTTAGGGTCCGGTCCCTCTGTAAAAATTTGCCCCACCCATCTTGGCAAGGATATATTAAAATTATTTTTAAATAAAAAGAATATAGCACAAAGAGTATAATGTTCTTTAGAAATATTGAGAGTTCTTTTGAAGAAATGATGTGGCTTTTGTTTAATAGAGTTGGGATTATAAGGTGACGAAAACTCCAGGCATACTTGTATCTTGGATATTGAAAGCCTCTGTAGGATCAGTAAGAGGATTATGGATGAGAGTGAAATTAAAAGAAGGCTTAGTTTTGACCTGTGAATATTCCCTCAGAGGGATAAAAGGAGGTCAGTAATTTTACTTTGACACTATACTTGAAACAGGAAATATTCAAACCCAGATATTAAAGATGACTCTTTCATTAGAAATGAGCACATTTATGCATTATTTTAACTCAAAGCTATTGAGTCCTACTTTGTGTAGAATCAAATTTTAAGGACTTTGGGAATGACTTGACTTCAATACTCAGCCACATCTTTCTCCTTCTGATTAAAATATTCCTCACATTCTTCTTTCTAATATTTATAGGATGTTAGAAGATCAAAGTCAAGTTAACAGTGTGGAAAATTAGCTCAGCACAATTAAGGAAAAAAATGATTGCCCAGTTGAAGATGAAGAGACGGTAAACAGAAGTAGAAGAAACTGTTGAGTTTTTTTTTTCCTCTGATGACACATTGCTTCTTTGAATAAATCTTTGTGTCAACTAAAACCTTGCCTTGCTTTCTCTATTGTAAGCACCAAGTCCTTGATATGACTTTATTTCTTTCCTAAGCATTTTGAGAACGAACTGATGGAATTCTCCCTAATGTTGATATATCAGGGTACTGCATAATTGCTTGGGACTTTTTAGCCAAGAGACCCAACTTTTCTTTTTTGCACCTTTATTACTATTTCTTTAATACAAGGCTGGACTGTTTATGTAGTCTGTTGCCTGAGACTGTGGTGGCAGAGGGACAATATTGCGGGCAGTATTAGAATTTGTTTAAGTCTGAACCGGGAATTCCATTTGTCTTAGTGACACAAGTGTCAAACTGTTAGAGCCACACTATTTTAAATTGTGTCCAAGTGCCTGAGAGTCTTATGCTTATAGGTGCCATCAATAAACTTAGAAACAAACAAAAGAGCCCTCTCTCCATTTAATATGTAAGCCCAGTGAGCTATTAAAAAGCAGCCTGGGACCTCACCCAGGCAGCTCATCAGAACTAGAACTTATGAATTTCCCCAGAATATTGTCAAAAACTGTCAGAGAAAAACTAATGTAAATAATCAAAGTGAAAAATATTGTTCCCAAGTAAAGTTCTGTAGTGGAAGCTTAGTGTAGGGGAGAGAATAGTGAAGAGTAGCTTAATGAATCTTTGGTTCTAGATTCAGCTGTCTGGAACCACATGTGTAGCAGATTGTTTCAAGACCCCAGGTTTTCTTCCATTAAATAATCCCTTCCAACTTAAAAATACAATAGACCTATAATTTTCATTATCTTTGTGGATATATCCAAAGTTAGGATATAATTTACACGTAACAAAAATGCACATACTGTATCACATAAATGGGCAGACTATAATCAGATGAAAATATCAAATATTATCATTCCAGAAAGTCCCCTTATGCCCCTTTTTGTCAATACCTACGTTCATAGAAAGATAACTGACTTTCATCATAAATTAGCTTTATCTTTATTAAAATTCATGTCAGTGGAATCTTTCTCTGCATATTTGTTTGCATCTGACTTCTTTTTATTCATACTTTTTGAGATTCTCCCAGGTTTTAGGTGTGTCACTTTCATTTTTTAACATTTCAGTGTAGTGTGATTATAACACAGTCTATGTAACCATTATCCTATTGTTTCTGACTTTTGACTTATTCTGAACAAAGTTGCTGTAAACTTTCCTGTACAAGTCTCCCTTTTTTTTTTTTTTTTTGGAAGTGGTTTTTTTGTTTAAGCATTCAGTAAGGATTGAACTTGTTGGTTCACAAGGTAGGAATATGTTTAATTCAATTAGAAACTTCCAAGAAAGTATTTCATTAAAATAATACCATTGGTATTCCCAACAGCATTGTATGAATGATTTCTCATGAATGTGATTTTAATTTGCTTTTTTTCTGATGAATTCCTGATTTTGATTACTGTGACTATATTCATTTGCCATTTGGATGTTTTCTCCTGTAATGTACTTGTGAAATCTTTCCTAATTCTTATTTGATGGTTGTCTTTATTGACTTGCAGGTATTCTTTAGTATTATTTTGCATGTAGACTTTTTTGTCAGATGTTGAAAAATGTTTCCTTTCAATATGATACCTTTTGATCACTAGAATTTTTTTTGAATTGAAGTTCAATTTCCCCTTTTATACTTAGTGTTTTAAAAAGAAAAAAAAAATTGGGCCGGGCACAGTGGCTTGTGCCTGTAAGTTTCAGCCTATGAAGCGGCCAGGGCTAGGGATCACGGTTCGAGTCCCACCTGGGGCCAGTAGTGAGACCTAGTTCCGAAGAAATAGCTGGACGTGTGGCACACGCCTGTAATCCCAGCTACCTGGGAAGGTGAGGCTGGGGATTGCTTGAGTCTGTGGTACCCCGGGCAACGAGAGCCTGCGGTTCCACAGGCAAAAATAACGAGACCTAGTCTCCAAAAAAAAAGAAAAAGAAAAAAAATTACCTTTCTCTTGTTATTGAAATAATGTTTTTTCTTAGAAATTTATAGTATTAGTCTCTGCATTTATGTCTGTGATTCTTTATAAATTAATTAATTTTTAAAAATTTATAAATTTTTAAATAATCTTGTTTATGAGTCTAGGATTACACTAGGCTATCATACAAGTGGGCAGTTATTCTAGAAATATTTATCAAGAAGATATGCTTTACAATGAATTTGTTGATGTCGTTGAAATAATCATGTTTTCCTGGATTCTCTATTCTGTTACCCATTCATTCATTCTGTCTTTTCACCACTGCCATACTATCTCAGTTACGGTAGCTTTTTATTTTAATGCCCCCAATTCCTTTCTTTAATGCCTCCACTTCCTTTTTTAATGCATTTCTTGGCTATTCCAAGGTCTTTGCATTCTTATATACATTAATGCATACATGTACACCTGTGTACACACCGGTTATTTATAAAGTATAGCCCAAGGAGCCCTGGTAGTTGCTGAGACATTTTCAGTGGGTTCTCTTTGAAAACTATTTTTTATAAAAATATGAAGTCACTATTTGTCTTTACTTTTTATACTGTGTTAACATTAAATACACATGGTGGAAAGCAACAGTAGATGCAATTGATTGGATCTTAGCATAGTGTAAGCTGTATGTATGTGACCAATGCTGTCCACTCACAGTATTTTTTTTAAAAGTTCTACTTACTTTAAAATGTCTTTGTAATAGTATAAATTACTAATTTTATTATATAAAATTTAATAAATTAATTTTGTTAAATTTTGATGCTGTGTTCTTTTTAATATTTGCTATACCACAGTGAAATTAGTCAATGACAGTTATCTTGAGGAATTGCACTTGTCTGATTGTTGTCAACTGGACTATCAGTTGTTATTATGGAATGTCATTTTAATTGAAACAACAACCCACAATATTTATTCAGCTATTGCTATTTAGCAAAATTTTCTTAAAAATTAGGTAAGCTTGTCACTTTAAGGAAAACAACTGGCAATATTTATTAGCACTGATAAAATTCTAGGACTTAATTAAAAATAGGAAATTTAAAAACTTGTATCCACACAAAATCTGCCACTACCTGCTTAATAGGGTCCCCATCCTTAATCACATTTTTAATGAGATAGGTTGTGATGTTAACTAATTGATAATCAACTACTGTTATATAATTAAGCAAATCAACACTTGATAGATTTGCATTATTTTCCTTTTGTCTAATTTATTATATCAAATTTATGATTTATGGTATCAGAAAATTATGAATGGGCAGTGCAAGATGGGGCAAAGTGTTTTAATAGACAGTATAAAATTACATTGATATTGTTTCTGACATCATGGTAACTAATTTATTGAATATCATATCAAAGAAATTAGAATCTAAATATTCTGTCTTTTATCAACTGTGTTTTTTAGTGAGACATACTTGTCCTCACATACTTCAACCCAAACATCTTATCATAACAGATTAAATGTGGAACAGCTATTTGTCCGTTATAAAAACTTCCTCCCCAAAAAGGCAAAAGTGTCACTCATCTCACTTTTTAATATGGGAATTATTTTAATAAAAATGACATGTTAATGCAAAATTTATTGTTGTTTTTAAGTATGTTTATACATAGATATTTTCACTGTTGATATATAAAATACTCATAAACCAAAAATCTTTGGTGTTCTTAATTTTTAGGAGTACAAAGGATTCCTAATTTATTTCCAAGAAATTTAGTTGTGAACTGATAGGGGTTAATCTGTGGATCAAGTTTAGTAGAACTTGACTTCATTGAAATGAATTGAGTCTTCCACTACATGAGTCATTATATCCACTTATTTAACTTTCTGATATTCATTAGCTTTAATTTATAAATCTCATACATAATTTGTAAATTTGATTGCAATCATTTGATGGTAGTTATAAATAACATATTTTAGTCTATTTAAAACTTTTTCCATAATATATTGAATAAGATAATTATTCATATTTTGAAGCTGTATATAGAAAGTATTGTAATTTCATTTATTCTGGTAAGCTCCTTTGGATTTTCTACTGTTACCATGTTACCTCTTAGTAAAAGGTGGTTTTTAAAAATTTTTCCTTACTGGATTAGATCACCAATACAATATTGAGCAGAAATGCTAATATTGAACCTTCTTGTTTTCTTCTTAGTCCTAGGGAACTAAGAAGTGTTTAGTACTTCACTTTTAAATATAATATGAGACAAAGGTGTTAAAAATGAAAACCTACATTATTTTATCATTCTCATATTGAAGTTCCTACTATATCGTTCCTTTATTGGAATCAGGAAAACGATGGACCAAATTTATGAAGGAGCCAGAATCAGCTTCTAAAATTGAAAAATAAAGTATCTTAAATATTTCACTGAATGGGCTTAACAGTTGAATCAACACACACACACACACACACACAGACTCAGAAACAAGACAAAAATTATCACAACTGATTCAGGTATATGAGAATAGTGAAATAAATCAATTTACTGAGAAACATGCGACAGTATTACATGTGCAGTAGAAACAGGTAGATATTATGAATAGAATAAATAAGGGGCTGAGAATTTCCAAAATTAATTGGAGACATCAACTCAGAGTTTCAAGGAATACATACAAAGGGAAAGCATACCAAGGCACATTAGCGTTTATTGCTACAACCCAAAAATCATGAAGAAATTTTAACAAGCTGACCCTTTTTCTGTGTTTCTTAGATTCATACTTGAGTGAGAGTTTAATTTTAACAAAATTAGAATGATTTAATGTTCATTGGCAATTTGAGAGCCCTATATCCCAGTGATCTATGAAATAGCATCAGATTGTTCACCATTAACTAGATATAAAAATATGGGAAATTGGTACTTATTAATGTGCCCAGCAACTATGGTAGGTGTTTTCTCATAGCTACTCTGATTTTATCTTAGCTCGTTAGACTCACCAAAGAGTGATACTAAAGGCACCTGGTTCTTGATACTTAAAATTACTTAAAGTCCATTATGGGCACACCTCAAGATAAATCCAAGCTTTTTTTTTTTTAATGTTACTTAATCAAATATTTATTTCAAAACATTGTATGCTGATATGAGCCACGTGGGAGTTGAAGAGAATCAGCTATTCAGGTGGTGAAAATGTGTGAATGCAGCTGGCAGATGAAGTTCCAGTAGGATGAATTTCCAGCTTGTCCTTATTGCTTCAGGCAACAGCTGACAGGCCTGACTGGTCAGCGGTGTTCCATCTCTGGTATTGATAGGACTGGAAACTCATAGTGTCACAGATACTTAAAAAGTTACCCCTATTGCAGTGGATATAAACAGCATTAGAAGGGTGCTTATTGCATAGCGATATAACAGTATGATCTAATGTTCTTAATCTGAACACATAGTTATCTTAATGTTATTCAGGTAGCTTGTTGTAACAGAAAATGCTTATTCCAGATTTTAGGACCAAGTTGTCTTGCTATTTTTGCCTGTGGAACCACAGGCTCACGTTGCCCAGGGTACCACAGACTCAAGCAATCCCCAGCCTCAGCTTCCCAGGTAGCTGGGATTATAGGCGCATGCCACCATGCCCAACTATATTTTTTTGGAACTAGGTCTCACTATGTGCCCCCAGCAGGACTCGAACTGCAATCCCTGGCCCTGGCCCCAGCTTCCTAGGCTGCTGCTTACAGGCATGCTTCACCATGTCCGGCAGTCTCTATACTTCCTAGAATTATGAGGCAAATCATCATGGTCACAGAATCAGGCTATTTTTCTAGGATTAGGACATTGTATCTTCAGGATCCTGGATCCAGATGTTTAAATCATACCTCATACCTCTAAAGTGATTTGAATATTATGTAATTTGTGATTGTGGTTTTTCTAATACCAAAATAGAAATTTTTTTATTGAGCCAAATATCTGGGTTTGAAGTGTTCATTTAAATGATAGCACATTTGAGTTGGAGCTTTTCCTGATGCTGAGTGTATGCTGGGGGAAAAAAGGGGGTGGTAAGCAGATATTATGACCTCCATGATTCATGGGTAGGGTCAGTAAAAGGAGATGACACTTGTAGCAATTCTTAAGATTCATTTGCCATGGGATAATAGTTATCACAGATGCATAAAATAATGGATGTAAATCCTATTTGTTTTGTCAGTGCTTGACTTAAGATACCTCTGGATGACACCACTACTGGATCATCTTATGAGTGGGATGCCTTGAAAACAAGTGGAAAGTAATGCTTTGTGATAGTGGACTTTTGAGAACAAGGGTTATCTTTGTGTTTCTACATCTGGCATAAGTGCCTGCCACAGAGCAGAGAATGAATAGTCGTGTTCTTGGTTTTTGATAAACCTCAGACTTTAAATATAAGGTGGTTAAAGTTTGACAATGCTACATCTTTAAATCTCTGTTACCTCACTTACACCTAGGAAACATTTTCTTGACCTCGAATCCTTAATTGGCTTATGTTCATGATCACTATTCCTTTCTTTGAACTCCTAACAAACCGTGTGATTAGTTGAAATATTCCACATAACTTTTCAAATTATCTTCTTTTTAAAAACAATCAACATTTAAATAGTGCATATCTCTATGTTTGATAACTTTCTCATCCAGCTGAAAAACAGACAGTAATTATGACCTTCAACTAAGTTGTGCTGTGACCTTTTGAAGCCATTATAGAAATTAGTGTTTTAAAGTTATCTTCATAAAGCATTATCTGTAGCAAAAATTTGCTTTGTAGATTCTGTTCTCAAGCCTGGCAGACATTTAGTGGAAAGAATGGATTTGTTTTATTCTTCTGATGGCAGTAGACTTTCAGATATAATATTGTATAACTACTTGGGGCTAATCTTTAAAGCTAGTCTATCTTATTATACAGATTATCATACTTGTTATTCTGAATGTTTTGGGCTCAAGATATTTACATAGTGGGATCTGACATAAGTTCCATTTAATCAAAAAAATTATTGAAGAGTTGCCACTGTTTTGGTAATGTCGCTGCTGTTCTGTGACTGTATTTGCACACTTGGCAGCCTTCGAAGTCTTCCATACTTCAGAGTATTCAACAAATATTGGAAAGACCAATTATTCTGTAAATGTTCAGTTTAGGTATTGTGGAGAAAACCAAAAGTTGCAGTTGAAACTTGGATTAAATGGTTCAATGAGTAATTTCTTGTTAGATAAGTTTATGTCGTTTTCCAGGAAAGAATTATGCATGACTAGAAGACTTATTCACCTTTCTTTTTCTCTCTACTTAAAGAGAACAGTGACAGCCTTCACAGTGGACCCTTTGACATTCTATCAGATTGACTTTTCCTGTGTCAGAAATTCTTATCCATGAGCGAATGCCTCTAATTAGAGTTTTTATAACCATTATATGGCCCCATTTTTAAATCAGAAGGCTTACACCAAAGAGATCTTAGTACAGTCTTGGTATGGTGCCTGAAACTTTTCATTTGCTTTGAAATGTGTTCTTAATTTTACTCTTTATTATAGCTCACTCCATTGATTAAATTAATCACTCTCCCCTCTCTTCTTAAAGGTTTACTGTTATGTTAAAGTTAGCTGGGTACCATTTCCCGTTCTAGACCGTGAGCTCATCTTTGTACTTCCCACAGCACCTTGAATGGCTCTGATATAAAATAGGCACTCAATAAATGTTAATGAATTCAGCATTTCAGTATGGAATATTGAAACCAGATTTTTGCAGTTGACTAGACACAGTAGTTGCTTCCTATTAGGGAGACTGAATGACTAAAGGACATGAGTCACTTTCTTTTCACTGCGTTCTTTTAGAGCACATGCATGCATTATCCATGCACACCTCTCTCTTATTGCCTAACATATTTCAGAATTTGACAGGTTATCTTTAAGGGTTATTATCCTTTATTTGCTTATGTATATATGTGAAGAGACCGTGGTTAAGCGATATTAAGCAATTTGACTATTGTCCCATAGTAGTAGGTAGCAGAAGAAAGATATGAGTCTGTGAAACCTTCACTTTCCTCAGAATACTCAACGGTACATTAAGCACAATAGCCCATAATTTTGTTCATAATAGCAGGAAGTATCTGATGTACAGACCATATTTATCATAAACTTTGTACATCATAGAAGTCAAAAGACACAGCACCTCCATTCTTGTGGGCACCTCTATTTTAGGGACCCACTAGCATATCTTTGATGATGTCTTGATGATTGAAGACTGCTGTACTCATGGCTCTTACCCTTCAAGCAGTAAACATTTATTTTCAATCAGGAAAGCCACTATCAATCAGATAATGTTTTCTCAAGCTGAAAAAGCTTTTACTAAAGCAGGGTGATTGCCCAAGGTCACATTTCTTTTCCATGTACTTGTGGGAAAAAGCAAACTTTAAAGGAATGCTCATAGTTTTTTTGTTTTGTATCTGGGAGCGGGGAAGAGGGAGACAAAGGAGACAAAGTTATTATATTTCATATAGAATTATTGTTAACTGCTTTTTATATGGATTAAAACATAAAAGAAATAACTCTGATTCTAAATGGACCCGACACCTTGATCATCTATCATGGAATAAAAGATGAAGAAGGTTTCCCAGTAGACCTTTGTACTCTGCAATATTTATTACTGTAAATATGTAAGCATTCTTAGCTGCCTCAAAATATATAAAAGTTCAGATCTCATCCATAGTATCTGTGTTTTCACAGGTTAAATTTATTCTGGTTATTCTGCTTTGTTTGTATAGTTTACTCAAAAATAACTATACAAATACAATACAATAACACTTGACTTCTCAATGAGCTAAAGAATTGTGTACCTGTGGGATAAATAAATTTGCTTTTCATTTTCTACCGCAACTTAGAAACTATGGGTGTTTCTTCCACTACCTTTTTTGGACCTCTATTTTTTCATTTGCAAAATGATAACTAATGTTTGTCTTCTAATGTCAACTAATGTTTAATTAATATAATCAAAATACTGAAAAATGAGAACACTCTGGTTTGATAGTGTATACTCATGCCACTGATGGTGGAATTTTTACTGATATTTGCTTTCACACCATTGGTCTCAAGAATAAATCATTTGCTTATTTTGAGCAATGTGGATTTAAGAATAAAAAATAAAGTCACCATTGTACCTCAGTGAATTCATTACCATTGACATCCACAGAAATAGATATTACATTGGACCGTTTAGGGTTCAGACATGTTCAGGGCCTGCCAAGAGGCTTCCCACAAGTTCTATTTCTCTCTCTTGGCTCTGAGGTGGCCACAAACAAGATGGTGGGTACAAATGCTGAGGAGTCAGCTACTAAAGAGAAGAAACCTACAGCCAACAATGCTGATACTGGTGGCAAGTTTAAGTGTAACCCCAAGACCAGAATATCTAAGGGGAGCAGTTGACACCTGACCTAGTCAGAGGAATTGGCAAATATTCCTACCTCACTATGTATTCCAGTAAGACCATGTATGGAGGATGTATTAACTGCTAAATCAAATAAGACCATGTATGAAGGATGTATTAACTGCTAAATCCAGTAAGACCATGTATGAAGGATGTATTAACTGCTATATGAAAAGGAAATGATGGAGAAGATTCTTGCTACTATCACTAAATTAATGGGGGTGAGAAGAATAGTGGCACTGGGTGCTTTGAATTTGCATAAATACCTTTATGCTAAGATGGGCCTTGGAATCTGTTTGAGCAAAGAACCCTTCCATTAGCTCACAGGCCAGCTGCCAGCTAGCCTCACTACTGGATCATTCTGAACATCCTCTCCCGGCTCCTCAGAAGCAAGAGGATGCTTTTCTTGAAGCAGCTGAGCAATAACTTGCTGCTTGTCACTGGACCCCTGTCCCGCAATCAAGCTCCTCTCTGTAGGAACACCAGAAATGTGTCTTCACTTCCACCAAAATTACTGCTGGTGGTATAAATATACCAGTCCATCTCACTGATGCTTAGTTCAAGAAGAAGAAACATTCATGAACTCCCTCACAGAGAAGTGAGATTTTTGACATAGAAAATGAGAACTACGAGATGACAGAGTAGCACAAGGTTGATAAGAAGGCTGTGCACTAGCATACTGCAAAAGACCAAAGCTTTTCTCAGCCCCAGGGCTCCAGATTTGCTCTCTCAAATGGAGTTGACCCTCAGAGTGGTTTCTACATTTTTTACAAAGAGTCTAATTAAATGATTGATCCATTAAAATAAAACATTCACAGAAATAGCTATCTGCAAATTAGTAGGCGTTTGTGGCTAAGAGCAAATAATTTTGAAAATTAATATACACTAATGTAATTTTGAATTGTGTGCTTCCCAATTTATAAGGAAAACTAACTGGACTATGTATTTTGGGAAGTTAAAGACTTAGAAGAAAATGAATATACAATATTTAACATCTTGTATGTATCTCATATAGTGTCTGTGATGCATATTAAATGCCATAATGAATAATTGTGGTCTTTGGTTGCTTAATATACTTGCTAAGCATGTTCATATGTATTACCTTCTTTATTCTACATAAACATTTCCTGAGATACTGTTGTAACTTCTTTTTTTCCTAAATAAGAAATCTCGACAAATTATATACACTATATGAATTTGCATTTTGACAGTACCATCTGAAAATCTGTCATTAACATGTTATGCATAGTTTTTATTTGTATGTAGATTTGAAAAAATATTGCGTTAAGGAGGTACCTTGTTAGTATAGACAGGTATGTAGTGGAAGTACATGTGGTCAAATGTTTACTTTCTGTTTCTATAACTGAACAGGTATGTGGCCTGGCATGCTTTTCAACTTAATAAAGCATAAAACTTCTTTTCTCCTAGGTTGTTTTGTAACATTTTTGTAAACCTTTTGGCCTCAGTTCAGGTACCAAACAAGGACCCATTAAATGTCATGTCTTATTACTTCAAATCAGCAACAAAAACAATAACAGCTTTCATTATTTCTCTATGTTTATGTTTACTTCTCATTACAAACGGGGAGAATGGTTATGCAATTGTTTTCATTGTATGATTGAGGAAGCTAACTTCAGGAGCAACTTCTAGGTTGGAGGCGTGGTAGTCCAGTTCTAGAGCTTATATATTCCAATCACAGCATGCTAAATTCTGATATTTCAGAGAATGGTCTAAATTCCAGATAATATTCTCCCACCTACTCCTTCTCTACCATCCAGTACTTCTATTTCTGGATTGCAAAGTTTGCCATTTTGCTTCCTGGTCCTCTTTAGTTGATTTTTGCAGTCAGTCCATTAAATTAGATGATCACAGACCCTTCTTAATCTAAAATCTGTAGTCCACATTGTTAGGATACATTTGCAATATAATGATGCAATTCTGATGGTCTTTTAGGGAAAAGATGTTCATCACTGTGGTTTAAGAAGAAATATGCTGACTTCTAAACGGCACTGAAAATAATCATTTCAGCTGGGAGGAGTGATTCATTGAGGATGATAGCATGGTGATGAGCTCCTCCAACATCTTTATCTCTTTGAAAAAGAACCTCAAAATAGCGTAGTCCAACTGGATTTAACTATGGTTGTATTTGTTTTTATGTGTGAATACATTTTGTTCCACCTTTACTAACTGATGAAATAGAGCCATGTTAAGAGAAGAGCAGATCTCTCTCCCAGGCCTATGAGCCAGAGTGTATCCTTTTGTTCTCTTGTCAAAACAAGAGAGGGTGTCATTCATTCTTTTCCCTCAACCCTATCCTCCCTCACTCCCATTTCTGTTTGAGGTTGTCTTGTATATATTTCGCTTGTTTCTTCCTATTTTGAGAATTCAGTTTCATTTCTACTAGCCACAGGATGCTGAGTATGTCATTATTTTTATAGCACTCATTAGACAGACAGAAGATTTCAGCATGCCTGTAAAACATGTTCTTGGCATAAATTTGGCAGATGGCTTCTAGCAGCCTGGGTGAGACTTTTCTTTGGGATCATGAAAGTGTTGGGGCATCCCTACCCTCCACTCTTCCTTCTCCAAGTATGATATTAGTGGTTTTAGCTTTTGTTGACCCTTCTTTCAACCAAAGCTTTAGGGCCGATGAGAGCACAGTGTGGATTTCTCTTATGATATGTTGGAGGGAAAGAAAAGGTTACAAATGGTTTCATTTACTAAAATGACTATTTCTCTTGGAAACTCTTGTCTTTTTAAAAAAAATTTCCAGGAGTTGGGTGGGCTTGATGTCCTCTCACCCACCCCACCTCCCACTCACATTTTCATATTGGCAGAGATGCTGAGAACGTTAAACATAATTCCAGGTTTCTTGGAGGAAATCATTGACCAAGGAATAACCAAGATATGCTTTTCTGAGATTATTTTAAAGAAAGTTTTTGAGCTGAATAAGAAGGACAAATACTTTAGACTTGTTTCAGTTGTATTCATATGATAAATGTTTTATTTATTTTTCTCCTTACCTTACTCCCCATAGGATAAATGTTTGAGATTATCAGTAATTTCTACTTAAAGCAAACTTGCAGTATTGAGGTTTGTGATTTTTACTTTTGCACTTTACCTCATACCTCATCATTTGCTCAATGAAATAGCACTTTTATTGACTTAGGATTTATGTCACCATCCTCAGCGCCACATCACATACTACTTGTCACCTTGTAGAGAGCTCTGTACATCTAATGTGCCCCATGACTGCTTCATGAAAAGACTAGAAGCATCCTCATTTCTCCAAGTGTACCTAAAAGCATTAATGAGAAGCATAACAGTTGCTCTGTCTGTAGAAACGATGCTTAAAATGTTTGCATTTTCCTTATCAGAATAACTTTGTCCTTGGGACAAATTGCTCTTAATGTGAACCCCCACTTCCCCAGAAATCTCATCTTCCGATGGATCCACAAGGAACCCTGAAGAAACATGCAGATGTAGCATAATCCAGGCATACCTGAGAATAAGAGAAGTTGTGAATATGTTATCACCAGCTGTGTAATATATATTTCATGTAACCTGTATGGGTTGCCTCCTTGCTGTTGGCTAAGCTGTGACTTTTAAATGAGCCAAACCTGCACCTACACTCTTTTATCTACCCCTTATTATGAAATAAAAAGAAAATTGGGTGCTATTTAAATATTCCCTACTTACGTTTATTGAAAACTGCCCTGCCGCAGGGCATAGCACTTTTTCAAAACTGCCTTGTACCAGCCCAGTTTTTTACCCAGGTGGTTTACCCCAAAACCTGGACTTTGCTTTCCTCAGACCTTTAATTTCTTCAAACCAAAGGATCACAGAAAAACTTAGGAGGAGCATAGTTTGATTTGTGAGGTTTTCAATAAAAGTTAAGTGGTACGTGGCTAGAAAACCAAACCCATGAAAAGCCTTAGCTGTGCTGACACTGGAGGAAAAAACCTACAGAATTCTTCTATTTTTTTCAGTGTTTGGGAAAAAAAGAAATGAAAGGGAAGGTAGAAGACCTTTAGCAGTATACTTTGTGAAAGCAAGGGGGTGGGGAAGCTTTATTGAATTCATTTGTTGCTTATCCATGTTTGTTTGAAAGTTTGTCCTGCTTGTTATTTCTTTGACTTGCCTTTCATGGTTCTCTTGAACTACTTTCATGTAAATTTCTTACTTTTTTCCCCCCAGTTTATTATAGCAGTTCTGATAGGAAGCTGAATTCTTCCATCTTTCTGTGTTTAGCTTTGGGGTTGGTTCTCATGAGATGATGTCTTATCTCATTTATGATATCATACTCTCTTGAGATCCTATTTGTCTAGATCCTGTGTGTTCTTTCTAGATATTTTGTAAAGTTGGAAAAAATATAAAGACTAAAGTAAGAAAACTAATTTCAGTCTGTGGATAGAATTCTTCTTAACATTTGGCATATAACACCTTAATGCCTACTCTTTATTTATGATGTTAAATGTATACTGTGTTAAATAGTATTTTATAATGTGCCCTATTTTCACCAGATGATCTACTTTGATTTATTAAATCCTTTTTATTACGGGGATTTTTTAATGTTTATATTACATGAGTCATTCATTTACTTGGTCTTCTATCATTGATTTTTTTCAGATACTCATTTTTTTTTCACCATAGTAGTCAAGATTAAATAAAATTCCTATAATAAATCTTTTGTTTGTATATTTTCAATCATTTAAATAAAAATGAAGTGTGTGTCAAGGTATGAAACTATATTTCTGAAATTAATACTTAGATAAATGAATAATAAACCAGTAAAATGTAATCATAATGAAAAATCATCAATGTCAATCCTTCACATACTTTTCTAAAGCACAAGAGGAGAATAATCTTCCAAATTTTTTGTATGAGGCCAGAATTAGTTTGATACCAAAACAAAACCAGGACAGTGTGAGGAAAGAGTATTCCACCCCAATATCCCTGGTGAACACTGTAGTCCTTCACAAAGTACCAAATCAGATACATTCAACAGTACATTAAAAGAATCATACATCGTGATCAAGTGGATTTTATCACAGGAATATGTTTCAGCATTCACAAATAAATCAATATGATACATTATATAAACAAAATGAATAAAAAAATAAGATCTCAGTAGATACAGGAGGAGCATTTTACAATTTTCAATATCAATATGTCATTAAGAACTCCGAACAAAGTGCTTATAGAGGGAGTGTACCTCCGTAAAATAAATGCCATGTACAACAAACCCATAGCTAATTTCTTAGCCAACAATGAAATACTGAAAGCTTTTTATTCAAGATAAGAAATAAGGGTTCCCAGTCACACCTCTGTATTCAATATATTACTGGAATTCCTAATCAGAGCAGTTAGACAAGACAAATAAGAAGCAAAATAGATAGGGAAAAATAAAACTTAGGTCTCTATTTGCATGGGATTATATTATATACAAAAACCCCAAAGATTCCAGCAAAAGATGTTAAAACTATTAAATAAATTTAGTAAAGCTGCAGAATACTAAATCTATATGCAAACAGTCTGTTGCATTTCTGTGTACTAGTATACTATCAGGAAGAAATTAATAAAAGCTCCAAATACAATTGCATCAAAAAGAAATCAACACCAAATTTATTTTACCATCTTTCTCATCTTGGTTTTGGTTTCTATTTATTGTTTTTTTTAATTCAGTTTTATGTCATCCAGGGTCTTGATATGCTGACTGATTTTTCTTTAAAACAGGAGTGTTTTTCCTAGGAGCTGAATTGTATTTTAATCTTGTTTTAACTGCCTTTCTCTGTTAGCTTTGTGACTGCGTACTTTTTGCCTCTCTTCAGTCAGGTGGAGAAAGATTTCTACTTTACCTGGCTTGTGTTGCCACCAAGCTCATGGGAAGACAGAGGTGGACTTTCCAGCTCTCCATGATCTCCCATGTCAGCCAGTAGGGTGACTGCAAGATAGTCCTGACCATCCACGAGACCTCTTCTGGCCACTCTCTAGTGGGGTGAACAGGAACACTTCTTTATCTTCCAGTTGGGGTGGAAATCCTAGTTTCCTATTTGCTCTACCTGGTGATGGTTCTTGTTCATGGCTAGCAGTAGTTAGCAGTAGCTTTCTTTTCTTCTATTCTCTGATTGTATCCCAGTGGGTTTTAGGGACATCCTGTTATATACCTTCACAGTATTGAAGCCTAGACTCCCTTCTTTTTTTCTTGTCTGCCTGCGTTGGGGGTAGAGCCACAGTTTCTTCTCTGGTGTTGGACTTGAGTGAGTAAAGGACTTACTTTCTAAATGTTTGTTTTGTGAGACTGCCCCTTTTCTGATTTTTTTTTTTTCTTTTTGGTTAAAGAGTCCAGACTTTTACTGGGATATTTACTTTTTGGTCCTTATCCATTAGTGTTTTCAACTTGGCTTATTCAGTTCCAAGACTGGGATATTTGAGGGGAAAAAAAAAAAAAGAAAATCCAGGATTTCATGTTCCTGGCATTACACATTGCATTTGAAAGGTTCTAGCTGGTTTGCCTTATTTTCTCCACCTTTTAAATTCTTCTTATATTATCTTGAATATAATATACAGTTTTTTGTATTTGTATATACTTAATTGGAGACATGTACATCAACTCTATTCACCCTTAATGAGATCAGCTTATACAATTTATTCAAATCTTTTGCTAAAAATATATATATATATATATTGGTTTAATAAAAATATAGATATATGTTGGCATAATATAATATATATTAGATATATGGCATATCTATATATCTATGTAGAAAAATATCCTATAAATGAACAACAATGTGTCCCTGATTTGAACAGTGTAAAGAGTCAACAAGCTTTTTAATCTTAGGAGCCAGATAATAAATATTTATACTTTGAACAGCATGCATGCTGTAATGGTATGCATATTTAAATTTTTGATTACTTTTTGCTTCCTTTTTAACCAGTATGTTCATGAATTATGTTCAGTATCATCCAAGTGAAAAACCAAGCCAGAAATGTAATGTACACGAGAGCAAGATAAAAACTACAAACCTATTTCTTCTTTTGAAATATGCTGAAAAAACTGGGAAGCAAAACATTAAAGCCTTGATGCCAGCAGAGTGTACCTTGAGTTTCAGGTTGGCTTTAATGTGGAGTCTTAAGTCTTATTCTTTGGTATTAATAAACCTTTGCTTTTGCTTCGTCTCTTACATGGTTTCCTTGTTTTACAAATAGAGTTGGGAGACCAGTTTCTTCTCTCCTGGAGACCTTACTAGTAAAGCTGAAAAAATATTAAATTTGGGTTTCTCTGTAGTTGGTCTCTACAGGAATTGTGGAGAGGAGCACCTAGCTCAGTGAGATGCTGCCTCTGATACTGTAGGTTTTTTGAGTTGTGACTTCCTTGTAGTTCTGTTTTGTTTTGAAAATGTTGCAACTCAAATTTCATTATGCTGGAATATAACACGTCTTATAAAACAAAGAACGTGTCTCCAAAACGAAAATATTCTCTTCAAGTTACTATGTGGATTCTATTATAAGCTACTTAAATCGATGGTCAAATGTACTGACTCAAAGGACTCCAAGCAGCTATACAACCTTCAGTAACATTTATTAAAGGAAGGACTAACTTTCAAGAATTCCAGGCTTATTATTTGAAATGCGTATTGATTGCTTTTTATTTTCTGACCTAGTTACAAAATGTTATGGTTTTTTAAGTACCTTCCCAAAAGTTGACAGTTCTTATATTTGTCAATTATTTTAATTGACATATATTTTTAAATGGTTGCTTGGTTGGAAGTCTCTAGATACAATTCTTCACACTAAGTAAGTATGACAGTTCCGTGATGTGGAAGCTATTATCTCACCTTTGTGCTCACAGACTGTGGCCTCTTGCCTTTTTCTGTTTCATAATAATATTAGCATTCAAGAACATTTTAACACTTACAGAGGACAGGATTTTTCTAAACTTGTTTAAGAGAGGGTTTTAAAATGAATAACTAAATCCTAACAGAATATACAGAAAATAAGACTAGGCATTAATTTTTGGAGTTGAATTTTTATGTAAAATCCCTATTAAAATATCAAGAAATCAAATGAAACACTACAATAAGAGAATTGTCTATCATTAACAAATATGATATATTCCATGTTAGAAAATCCATTGTGTTCATATATAAAAGTTTGATAAAAAAGCCATATATAAAATTGATTGTTTTGTTGAAAAAAGTTTCAATGGATGCTAAAAGTGCATTGGATAGAATTCTGCATTTATTTATAAGATTTTTTTTTAAATAACTGAGACTGCAAAGCTAATTCCTTTAAATCAAAAAGAAAAAATATCTTGAATCAACACCAGCATCATATTTAATGTAGAATACTTGTGATATTCATTCTAAAATCAGCAGAAAGGTAATCATGTCATGACCATTTTTATACAATTACACTGTGTAAAGAATATCCATATATATTATTACAAAACCTTTATTAAGAGACAAAATGAAGAACTGAAGAGCATCAACTTTCAAAGAATTTTTAGAATACCTATTGATAAGCATGTAAAACATCCCTACTGTTTCTATTGAAATATAATTGAATGTAAATTTAAATTCTTTTAAAGTTTTCATTCATTGTAATACCAGAAATCATAAAACACTCAGGAATAATCCTGAGAAGAAATGGAAAGTTACATAAATATAACCATGAAAATCTTGAGAATTTTAAAGATTACAAAAATTAACTAAATGTAATGTTTTTGAAACTGAATTTAGAAAATATTTCAGATATCCATAATTAATACAGAACTTCCATGCACTCTTATTCAAAGTACCATTTTAATTTTACTTGAGTCTTGATAGTTATTTTTCATTGTATTTGAGGGATAAATAGGTTAAAATTGTGAAGGTATTATTTTAACTTGGAAATGAATAGGAATTTCTTATTATGAAAAATTTATAGCTTATGAAAAATATATAGCATAGCTAATATCTATATATGCTCCCTAAATTCAACAATTGTTCAATTTTGTGATCTTTCTACATCGAAAAGACAAATAAAAATGAATGCTCTGTGAGGTTTGTTTTAAAAGCAGTACAGCTACTTGTTTCTCTGACACACGCACAAACGCATGTTGTATCTTTTCATTTACTTCTTTTGTAAGAAGATTCAAAACTATGCAAAACTAATAAAAAGAAAAGCATAAGCCCCTTAAAAGCTGGAAACTCCAAACAACTAACCTTTTTCATGTCTTACCTCATAACCCCAGCTGAGTTTTTTTCAGCAAATCTCAGATATCATGTTATCTCATTTGTAAATATTTCAGTACATATTCTTAAAAAATTATTTATATATAATTTCACATCTTGGTAATCCCACCCTCTCCCCCTCATCCCCCTTCCCCCAGTTGTGTGCTTCAGTTTGGTTGTTAGCTTGTTTTGACTTTTCCTTATGGCTTTTTATTTTCCCTATGTCCCATATGTTAGTGGAACCAGTTGGTGTCTGTCTTTTTCTTTCTGACTTGTTTCTGCTAATATGATTTCTTCTAAGTACATTCATATTATCATAAAATCATCCAATTTGTCCTTTTTAATTTATGAGTACTATTCCATTGTGTATATGTACCACATCCTTTTCATCCAGTCATCTATTTTGGGACATTTGGGTTGTTTCCATGTCCTTGCAGTTATCAGTACATATCTTCTAAAAGAATTCTTTTAAAACAAAGTGTCATACCTGAAAAAAATGCTCATTTTTTTCTACACATTTATTGCTCATGTATTTTCATTAAAAAAACAGATCATCAAACAGTATGACTAGTTTGATAACAGTTTTGTACTTTTTTTTCAAGTCTTGTTTGAGGTTAAGTCACTGTACATCTCCTCTGGTAGTTGTAGATTCAGACCTCCACAAACTAATAATTTAATATCAAAATTCTATTGTATTTTATGATTCCTTGATTATCTCATTTAAAAGCATAATTTTCTTGTAAATAATTTTTAAAAGATTTTTTAAAATTCAGGTTCCTAGTAAGATCCATACTTTACAATCGCCATATCCCATAAGACTGTTGTCTTCATTATGTAGATTTTTCTCTCATCATCTATTATCACCTCCTTAGGGTTTTTGAAAAAATAGGCCTTCC
>PVHY01018137.1:0-29862 GCA_004024945.1 Uropsilus gracilis
GGACACACCTAAAAGAAATCACATTAGCAGAAACAAGTTAAAAAGATAAAGACAGACACCAAATGGTTACAACTCGGGGTGGGGGGGCGGGACAGAGGGGGAATGGTCAGGGAGGGTGGGGGGGTGAATCCCGGTATTACAAAGATATGAAATGTATATATATATAAACTATTTGATTATAAAAAAATTTAAAAAAAAAAGAAATAAATTAGTCTGCACTGATAAAAAAAAAGATATGGTATATGTACAAAATGGAATAATTTCAGCTTACAAAAATAATAAAATATTGCAACAACCAACACTGATAGAACTAGTGGGGACTGGGCTATGTAAAGTAAGTGGAAAGACAAATACTGGATGGTTTCACTCAGGGGGAATAAGAACTTTGAAAACTACAGTAAGTCAACAAAGAGACCAGAAGTTTAAAAACATCTCATCATCAAAACAGTAGTGTCATTAATTATGAAAACATATGCACAGGTGCAAAAAGACTGCATTCACAGGGAAAAAAAAATGTTTTAGAGTCCCCAGAATCTAAAGACAGCCTGTTTGGTGAGGATTTTGCCTTTTACGAAGTAATCTACGGAGACTAAGAGGGATGATTATTTTCTATCTTATGGATTCCAAAACAAAATTACGAAACATACATACAAGGAAGAAAACAATAAAAATCAGTATCTGGAAAGTGATTCTACAGAAATGGAGTTATAACAATTGCCTGAACAAAGTATATACCCTTCAAACTCAATAAAATGATAAAAAGAGAAATCATAATTGATGAGATTAGCACAAGGAAACACCTACCTGATTAAAACCTAGATGGCATTGCTAGTGGCCAGAACAGTAGACATAGGATGGGGAAGTGACTATCACATGGATGTGAACTTTGTCTGTATAAACACATGCAATTAAGTGAAAACAAATGTTACTTGTTTCCTGAGATCACCCATCACCAGCAGCCCTGGTGGAAGGTGCTGTAATAGGAAACACGGCTCTCTCCCTCTGTCAGAAAATGACTCAAGCTTTTCCTTATGATTTTTCATTTAAAAACAAACAGACCTCAGGAAAGAAAGATATGAAATCACCTTTTATACCCATGCCATCCACACAATCATGGATGTACATGCACATACAAGCTCCCTCACTCTGTTTCAAAGTCTCCCTCCTTCACACAAGGGTTAACCACCACTACTCCTAAGGAAAGGTTTGGGCCACCCTAAAATGTCCTCAAGATGTCACAAGAGAACAGTCTGTAGAGGTCAGTCAGAGTAGAAAATGGCTCACCATTGGTCTTTCTCAACTCCTCCACAAGGCAATGGGCTTCCTCTTGAATTCGGTCCTCAATGCTCCTCTTCCCCATCCCAAAATTCCGCAGAGTCATGAGGCAGAAGCGGCGGATCTTCTTCCACATATTTCCATTGCTGAAAACGATTCCAACTACGAGAAATACAAACTGGGATGAGGTCCTAAGGGAGGAAGAGGAAGTTGACAATTGACAGCAACAGGGACAGGCAGAGAACCAGGAGATAGTCCTGTCTCTATTTTCCATCCTCCCCACACCCAAAGCCATGTTGCATGTGTGCACACCCACACCTACCATCGCCTTTATTAAGCCTTTCAACTAGTGGGGAATGGCCTCTTCCAGCAAAGTCCTCTCCCATATCAATCAGCGCCTCCTTCACTGCTTCATAGCCATGCAACACAACAGTGGGCTTCATGCCAAGATACACAGTGAACACAGGGCCATAGACTTTGGAGAGCTGGGAAAGCACATGCATATGACAAAGGAAGTCACTGTTGGATAACACACTGTGCCTAAATCAGAATGCTGTTTTTGTACTTTTTAGGCTGCCCCAAACCAACTGAAATATTCATTAATCTCAGACATAAATATGGGTAATTATATTATAGCTGCCATTTATAGATGACCTGAGATGGCAGGAAACAGCCCACTGCTTACAAATATCCTTTCACCGTATCTTCAGCAGTTTCTTTGCCCCACTTACAAATAAGGAAACTAAGATCAGAAGTTCTGAATTCATTTCTAGTGCCATTATCTAGAAGAACCAAATTTAATCCTCTTATTTGTTCCCTAACCTTTGACCAACTTACCCAGTCCTCAGGTTTCACCTTTGGACCCAAACTCAGGCTGGAAATTTGCAATTGTCAGGCAAGAGAAATGTCAAAAACTAGAGGGGGATTCTGACTTACCTACCTTAATAGCATGCTATTGAGAAATTGTTCTTTTTTTTAAATTGGGGTAAGGAATGAATAAAAACTTGACACAATTTACTTAACCTCGAAAGTCAAAGGGGGAGCATAAATATTCTTACCTTGGTTAAGGATTTGCTGATGTCCTTAACATCCAACTGTAGAATATTTCCACAAATTGGTAGAGGTGTGGGGCCAGGTGGGAGCTTCCCTCTCTCAGAAGTCTGTTTCCAGAAAGAAAGCAGGAGCAAACAGGAGACACAGAGCACCAGGACCACAACCAGATCCATGGCAGCTTTCTCTTCTTACTTAGAAAATGTGAAATTGAAATCTAAAACTTCTAACCTATACTCCCCACTGTGTCAACAAGTGCCACTCTGAGACGAGACCAATCAGCTACAGCCACTTGATATTCTATGTGGACTTTGGCCCAATGATAAAAATAAAAATAATTGTCCTTTAGTTCTACTTTCTGTTTGCTGATCACTCAGGACACTAATATAACTGTACTGGCTAAGGTACATATAAGTGATAATTTAAGAAAAAAAAGGAAGAGGTGGCTTTAATGGGTGGCCAGATTAATAACCAGTGGTATAATTTCGATTTAAATCTCTGAATTCAAATCAATGACCAATTGGGATAGGTGACTTTTAAAAACACTTTATTCTATGGCTTATTCCATGACTTACATAATTGAAATCATCTTGCAATGTTATATTAATAGGATATTTCGATGTTGAAAATGAAAGACCTTTAAATATGAACATTACAGCTGCCTATACATAATAGCTAAGGTAACTCAAATACTTTGGCTAGAGAAACCCTGGTACCTTGCCTGGATATGTAGAGCAGCAGTCCACATCCCTGGTGTCAGCTGGGCTTTCCAGGTCTTAGGCAGGCTGTTTCTCCCGAGGACTAGACACAGAATCCAAAGGCGAGGAGGAGCTTAGCAAGTCAGGTGACCACCAGGTGACTGACCGCCAAACATGTTGGCAGGACGCATAATGAATGGCACCAGTGGTATGTAGATGCCCAGAGCACCAAGGGAATGGAGGATCCTGTGGGACTCAGAAGCCCCAGGCAGGGAGCCTCAGAAGTGAAATGACTAGACCATGGGGGAGTCTGTCTGCAGCAGCCAGGATGTGCCTGAACGTGAATACTCAGCAACTTCCTCAGGACTCAAGTGTGCAACCCATGGCCCCTTTACCAGCTAGGAAGTAAGTCAAGAGAAATCTTATATTCCAGGCAAAAGAATGCTAGAAAGTACCTGAGAAGTGTGTTAAGAACAAGGTTGCAGTTTCCTTGCTGCCTGGGAAAGCATTTTTTGCATCAACTTCCTTTTAGAGGAAAATGACGGAATATTGAATGAGTTTTATTGCAGTAGGGTCTGGTCCAGTGTATGAACAAGGTACTGGGTGAATCTCTGGCACAGAATGAACTTTGTCTCAAGTTTTTACTGGATGAAAGATAAAATGTATATTCCATCTAAGAAGTTATCTGAAGTTCAGGGAAAATGGCTGAAAGATATTTACTATTGATGATGCAAAGGTCCAGTGAAGAAATCCCAACTTATGCATGCTGCATAGACACTGGTGCAACAGGTCTCCAGTTACTGTCATAAACTTTTATTTTGGAAGTTGACAAGAATCTGATTTGGTAAAAGGCCAGCCTTCCTATGGGACTAGGTCTTTGTTGTTTTCTTGACATATTATACACTATTGCCTCATAAACCTGTTACTACAATCTGCAGTGTCCTAACTAAGGTTACTCATTTGATCTTCTATGCAGTTGTCTGTTTGCTACTTGAATTGGAGCAACGAGAATATTCCTTATCCCCTTGCAACGTGGTGCCAACTGATGGAACGTATGTGTCCAAGCAAGATATACCCTCGAGTTCCTGTTCCCCATGTGTGTTACACACTTGAATTAGACTCAATAGCTTTTACATGAAGTATCAATGAGAAAATCCTGTTTAGTATAACAAATACACTGTCTTTTACCTAAAAAAAGTTTTAAAATAAAAATGCATTTCTAAAAAAATATATATAGGAAAACCTAGATGCCTGTTACCATGAGGTTCACATACTCTACCCTCCAGAAAAGACTTCAAAGTCAAGATTAATTTGTCCATTTAGATTAGGGGAAAAGTGATTGGAGAGTGGGAGAGGTGGGGGTGGGGGAAGGCTGCCTGTTCAGTGTTTCCATCACACAGCTCAAGTTGATAAAAGCAGGACTTCAAACATGATGGGAGAGGAAGCTTGCTTGCCCACCAGTGACTACAGACCCACAGCACAGAACCACATGTGAGTTGTTACGTTTAGTGGTCAGGAGATTTAAGTATCAATGGAATGACACCTTAGGTCGCTAATAGTGATTTTTTTTTTTTTTTTACAAAAAGGCTAAGGATAAGTTGAATAACTGTACTAAACTGACTACAGTCATTCATTTCTAAGTTTTATTGAGGAAAAAATGATCAAGACTAGTTTTCTCATGAATGGTTGTATCTCTATCTTGCAAATTTCTCAAATAACTTTGTTGCGGTGAAACTAGTCCCACTTGGCCTGGAAAACTAAGTCCTTGGGCCAAAGGAGGCCAAAGGAATGTATCTGCTGATGGTGGAACTGAGACTAGAACCTTCATCTCCTGATCATGCATGGTTCACTCCAAGCAAACATTCAGTTCATCGGGTCACGTATACTGAATATGTGCCATGAATCAAACTTGCACAGCTCATCTTCATCTATCTTTCAAAGAGAAACAAAAACAACACCTGAGGTAATAATTATATCATTGGTTGATTAAAACTAGGGTCAGAAAACTCCTATGTACTCTCATAATCTATCCCTGAGTTCAGCACTCAGTGTAACTAACCTTCACCGAGATAGTTTGATGTGGAGTTCAAAACTCAGGATCACCTGATTTTGGATGTAATCAACATTCTTGAAACAACTTCAAGAATCAGCATGCATATTCTATCCCACTCTTTCTGCTGAGGATTCTATTTAACTTTTGAGAAGGGAGATTTTGGAGTAAGGAGAGATTAACTGATTGAACTGAAACTGCTAGACAGAAGATTGACAGGAGGGATAAAGGCAGGTAGATATGGCAATAAAGGGTGACAATGAGGTAAGTTGTGATAGGTTCCTGATATATTTATAAAGGATAAGGAATTTAATTTCCTGCAGAGCCAAAAGTAAAATTTGAGCAAAGGGAGAGGAGTCAAGAACATGACTTTTGTTGACAACTAAAGAATGTACTTGCCATTTAATCAAACAAGAAAGGTGCCAGAGATGCAAGGCTGGGCAGGAGAAAATAGAAAATTCAGACTTGGGGTCAATATCAGGAAACTACAAAAAATAGCAAATGCATTCCAGGAGAATCTGTGCTCAGATTTGTGTTCCCTGACGAGAGACACAAATTTGTCTTCACGGACATGGTGTTTAAGCAAGTCTAGACTAAGCAGGGACGCCCAAGTCATACTAGGGACATACTAAAGTCTAGGAGGCAAAGACATAAGAAATAAAAGGAAAAGGAGACGGAAAAAGGAACAGGGCAAATGTGTGGCTCGAAACCTTGCAAATGGAAGGAACATGTCAGGATTAAAGAACTGGATAAGCCGAGCGAGGTGGGTGTGCACTTGCAATCCAAGTACTGGGAGGCAAGAGGCCAGGGATTGCTTGAGTTTGCTGGTTCGAGATGACCCCGGGCAACATAGTGAGACTTGGTCTTGAAAAAGCAGCAGGGTGCAGTGGTGGGCACCTATAATCCCAGCTACCTGGGAGGGTGAGGTTGGGGATTGTTTGAGTCCATTTGAGTCCCCAGACAACATAGCAAGACCTAATCTCAAATGTAAGAAAAAATAGAAAAGAACTGGAACAAATGCTTCTCAAGATCAAATAAAACAGGTGACTAGAGACTTTAAAAAGAATATCACTCCATGAAGCAAAAAGAACGCATCCCTGCCGGGGACGGTGGCTCGTGCCTGTAAGCTTCAGCCTATGAAGCAGTCAGGGCTAGGGATCGCGGTTCGAGTCCCGCCTGGGGCCTGCAGCGAGACCTAGTTCCAAAAAAAATGGCTGGGTGTGGTGGCATGCGCCTGTAATCCCAGCTACCGGGGAAGCTGAGGCTGGGGGTTGCTTGAGTCTGTGGTACCCCGGGCAACAAGAGCCTCAGTTCCACAGGCAAAAATAGCAAGACCTAGTCTCAAAAAAAAAAAGAGCGCATCCCTGTCAAATTCTCAATCTGACTCCTAGACCTCATTTGTGTCTGGCACTGTTGAGTCCTTCTACTATAAATTTTCAAGGTTTCTTTGCTCTTAATTCTATTCCTGTTTTGCATGATATACCACCAATTTTGATTCCCAGTCTTTTGTCAAGAACCTATAATTTCTCTCAGAGCCTTTTCTGTCTCAACCCAATGTCCAGTTTAAATTTTTAAGTAGTATTATGTGTGTAACGTTAATGAAAGACAGCCAGCCTAATAATACAGAATCTTGATTCAAGTGGACACTTTCTATTATTTTAAATCCAAGTCCTTATTTTTCTGCAAAACAACTTAATGAAATATTCATATAATGAACATTTATTCAGCAACTATTGTATAGAAATAGAACTTTGAAGTTGAACACTTTCTTCTTTACAGAACAGAAAACAGAATCCCAGTCTCTCCCCATCAAAAGCCTATGCCATAGCTTAAGTACCAAAGCCCATGGACTGTATTGCTAAAAGGGAAAAAGGGCCTTTATTAAACTTCCACAGGAAGAGTGTATACTTCTGGCAGTGGTTAAGCAAACATCAGCTGAAAAGTTAAATGAAAATCTAGACATCATGTGAATAGCTTGAACAGTTCTTTGCTCTTAATAAGGCTCAGAAATTACTATATTAATTATGCAATGTACTAGTTACATAAACTGATAAAAAAGAAAAGTGGACAATCTGAATTTAAACACCAGATATATCACCAGATGCAAACACTAGTATTTTGAAGATATTCTTTAGGTCCACTTTAAAACAAACACTCAGGACTGGAGTCATCAGAATTGTCTAGTATCTTGAAAATTCCATTCTTCTCTTTAACTGTTCCTGATGCAGTCATTTGATCTATGAGAAAAATATTAATATTGGAACAATAGTTATTTTGTTAAAAGTTAAAGACACTAATAAATCTTAAAAGACAGTCAATGTTGTAAGAAGTGATCGCTGGTCCAAAACTGTAAAAACCCACTGAAGTGTGGGTCTACTTGGCTTTAATTACTAAGTTAACAAATAGGTAGTAAACACAGGAATTTATCTATCTTGTTACATTTAGAAATGGCATCCAGGGAATACAAACTAATCTGCAACAAGTAGCCATTAATAGCTCTTCTGCTGAACTTATGATAAAAAGATCTATAGCAATAAAGATAATATCAACTAAAATTACATTCTCAGAGGTCTGGGGAAAAAAGCCCCACAAATCAATCATGATTAATTCAAAAGCTGCAAAGCAATGCAATATCAAATTTTATGTACATTTCTTCTGGTCAGTATGTAGTCTTTTAAATTTTTGTCAATAGGAATTGACTCTCAATTAATTTGTATTACTTTGATGTCTATGGAGGTTAAATCAGCTCTGTATGTTAACCAGTCATTTTTCCCCCAGAAAAAACCCTAATGTAGTAATATATATATATATATATATATATATATATATATATATACCCCAAATATATTGATGTTGCTTCTGAGTTTGGATCTTGGAATCTGTCCTCTGGCTTGACAAGCCATTTCTGGATTTTCCACGTACACTTATTTGATTTTTCAGATCCATCATACTTCATCAATCATCAATTTATCTTCTCTAATAAGCTAACCCAACAGTCTTGATTAATCTGATTTTAAGTCTTAATACCTGGTGTGTAATACCCAAAGGATACAAAAACACTAATTCAAAAGGACACCTGTACTTGATGTTTATTGCAGCACTATTTACAATTGCCAGGATGGAAACAACCCAAATGCCCCAAAACAGACGAATGGGTCAGAAAGCTGCAGTATATGTTCACAATGGAATATTATTTATCAATCAAAATAGACAAACTTATGTCATTTGCAGGAAGATGGTTGGAGCTAGCAGGAATCACGTCAGTGGAAATAAGCCAGAAAGAAAAAGAGAAATACTGGATGGTCTCACTTACATCAGAGATAGAGGGGAAACAAGCAAATGGACAACAAAAATTTAAAACTTCAACAGAACTGAAGCATAGAGGTAGAGAGGAGGAGGGTAAAATCAAGGGAAGGGAAGGGCAGAAGAGATTAAGATAGTTCGTGGGTGATAAGATGGTGGTAGAACCTCAATGCAGACAATGATATAAAATATATGTGGTGTGCGTGCGTGCACACATGCAATCAATTAAAAAAGTAAACTGAAAAAAACTAAACATATTTAAATGAAATTGTCTTGGCTCTTGGTTCTTTATTCTGATACATCTTTAAAATTTTTCAACTATAACCTTAATTTAAATAAAACCTGTTTTTCATGGTTCTTTGAAAGTCATGTGGAATTTTAATTAGAAAGTCAATGTAAATATTAATGTGGGGAGTACCAACTTATTTTTATATTAAACACTCATATCGACAAAGAGCTAAATCCTTATTTTCAGTCTTTCTGTCACTATTGCATAATTTTCTCCATAAAAAGCACTAGTGAGGACTTTACGGTGGGAGCAAGCAGTTTTCCTCAAGTATATTGTCTTTAATCATACTAATATCCTACATGCATGCATTATGTCAGGTCAGAAATATTTTCCTGTATCTGGCTTCTTAACTGAATTATACCAATTGGGTTTTCAGTATGTAGCTTAGTTTTGCCTAAACTGCTGTTAAGTTAAAATTCATATGAACATGCAAAGATCTTGCAAGTAATAAAAACAATTCAAAACAGAAAAAAATTGCAGTATTCACTCTTCTAAATTTTCAACTCACCCCAGAACTGTACTAATCAAGACCAGTGGCACTGAAATAGGACAGAATAAGAATAAAGATAACAGTCCCTTATTTAATTTTAAATAGTATACCAAGAAAATAGGGAAAGAATATTTTCAGCTAACCGAGACCACTGGGTAACACATACAAAACAGATGGACTTAGTCCTTTACACATCATACTCTACACAAAACACAAAAATGAAAGTAAACATTTCTGGAAATTTATTTACATCAATATTTATTCCAGATTCATCTAACGTACTGTCAACCTGAATGTGCATAAAATACACATGAAAAAACCTATGTATTCATTTCAGTTGTGTAGTTTACTTTGTATTGTTGGTAGTATCTTGCATTTTGTATAATTTATTCTTTATCTTTTATTGAAGTAACAATTGAAATATGTAAGTTTCAGGTACATATCATTAGAATTCCATTATACACACATTAATTTCACCAACTAAAGTTCAATTTTGTCCTCCCCTAATTCTTGGAAATAATATATATAGGAATGAATTCACACTAAGGCAATTGGAACAGTAATAATGGAGAAACTGATTTTCCAAAAAGCTATGTAAAAATAAGGTAAAGCTGGGAGGCAAGAGGCCTGGGATTGCTTGAGTTCGTGGTTTGAGACTACCCTGGGCAACATAACCAAGACCTGGTTCCGAAAAAGCAGCCAGGTGCAGTGGCGGGACCTGTAATCCCAGCTACCTGGGAGACTGAGGATGGGGATTGCTTGAGTCCACAGTATCAGGACTACCCTGGGAAACAGTGAGACCTAGTATCAAAAAAAAAAAAAGCTAAAATTGGCATATAGCCTGCAGTGTATGTTTAATAATTGGTCTTCCCCCATCCAAAACGCTTATGTAGTGTTTTCCTATAATTACAATAGAGATTTATACAATTATCAACATCAAGCTACCACCAACATAAAGTTGCTGAATGCAGAATCAGGAAAGATGCTCAGTGGAACATTATATTTCCCCAAATGATACAATACATGTGAGTAATTAAGTACATAAATATGTATATGTAAGAGCCATAAAATAAGTAATGTGTTTGAAATATTTTTCTTTTAAAGAGGACATGGTCAAAGGAATCAACTCATTCTACATACTGATAATAAATTTATGCTGCCTCTCTTTTCTAGGTTGTAACTCCTGTTACCTAATTACCTAAAGAGCTGATCAAGTACTTTCTAGGCTAGTTCCATCTAATCAAGAAACTAGTTGAAAGAAAAATATGGTATCATTACAATCTTTAAGGAAATAAAGGTACAAATTATTATCAATGAATGCTAAAACCTCAATTAAAATAAAAGGCTGAAGTGATTCTATTAATAGTAAAGTAAATCTGAAATTACATAAATCTTCATTCACCAAAAAAAAAGAAAACAGACATCACGTGCCTCCTGGTATGATTTAAATATCAGAACCACTGGTATTCCTAAACTATGGAAACTGAATATAATTTAAGCCTGTAGTTATTTGTTGAACTCTACCATTTTACAGCATATAACTGAAAAACAACATAAACAGGAGTTTAAAGTATATCAAATTATGTAAGAAAGTCATTTTTCAGGACAAGCAGTACAATTTCTCCAATGAATCATATAAAGTAAAATAAGACAATGCTGTCCTACAAGAAAATATATAGATTTTGGATTCAAACTTTGAAAAAATTTAGACAACTGGGGAACATGCAGTGCATATTGCGTATCTAGATATTGGCATCAATTCTCGTAAGTGTAATAAAGACACAGTGGATATATTTAAAAGTACAGTCTTCTCAGTACAAGAAGCATGACAAAATAGTTATAGGAAAATGTCATGATTTTAAGATTGACAAAAAAGGACTGAAAAAAACTAGCTGGATGAATATACATAGACGCACATTATTCTACTTATGTGTATCTTTCAATTTACATTAAAAAACTTAAACTTACCAATGAGATCACTTCGATCTAACAACAACTCTAGATCTTTATCACTAATGACCTTCTCTCTTGATCCTTTTACCTCCCTGTAGAAAACAAACATTCATATTCTATAAGATAAATCAAAACTCAGCATCATTTTCTCAAAATTAAAAAAGAATATACCTCTCATAAAACATTAATATTCTATACGATAAATGAAAACAGTATCATTTTCCCAAAATTAAAAAAAAAAGAATGTACCTCTCATAATCTCTAGATTTTAACAATTCCATTAATTCCTTGGGATCCAAGAAGGTCTTAGATTGATTTAATCCAGACTGACCACCTTTGAAATGATCTAGGAATAAAATTCCAAGAAATTCAACATTAAATACTGCTCCTAAGTCAAAAATAGAAAACATTACAAACTGATCAAAATGATGTCCAATTAAAAAGGTCAAACAAAACCACGTGCAGGACAGGAAATTCTCACTTTCCCAGGGAGAGTACAAAATATATTACTTTTAGAGAAAAATGTGTTCTTTTTCCTATAAGTAAACACACTCACTATAAAACCAAGAAATTAAGGCACTTGTCCATAAGAATTGACAAGAGCAGCTTATTTATAAGAATCAAAACCTGGAAACAATTCCAATGAAGATCAACAGAATGCTCAAATAAACAATATTCAGAAGAAACTTTTCATACACAAAACATAAGCATGTCAAAATATTATGTAAGAAGGAAATACGCTTAACCTTGTGAAATACACAAGAGCATATGTTTCTCAAAATTCATGATCTTATACACTCATGATTGGCCATTTTGCCTAGTATGTTTTAACTCAATAAAAAACTATCAGCATTTTAAAAATCCCGTTCTAATTGTTTTCTGAAAATCTCTCAAACTACTGAAAATAGAGCTTGTTAAAACTATAAACTGAGCTAATTATATACTGCATGCAATGGTCTAACTTACGGCATCATTCAAATTACTTAATGAGTTCAAGAGAAAAAAAACTTGTTTTATACAAAATCTTACTGTTCCCCTCTTACAAATTCCAGGTATAATCTGAATGTTGCATCAAGTCAGATCAATGTTGTTTAAAACATAACCCTTATTTCCCTCAAAATCAGATACAAAAGAAGAGTACCTACAAGCAGAAAAGTAGCATAAAATAGTGACTTTAATATTATATATATTTTCCCCAGTTTCTTTAGGATTTATATCATACCATAGATATTTTTGTTAAGATATTTAAATACAATTTTATAGTGAATGACAAAAGTAGTTCTCTGAGGAATCTTGAGTAAAAACAAATGCCAATGCCTCACTCAATTTTCATATTATTCACAGACATCTGTCACCAGATTCATCACTGAGAAACAGGAGAGGGGATCAGGGCTCATCAAGTGTTACTACAGCAGCCTTCTACGCCAATGTCAGCCATGGGTGTGGCAACAAATTTGACACAGGAGTTTACTTACAAACTTTCTAGATCAAAAAACTATTTGTAAAATACAGTAATTAAAAGCAAGAAAAAGGCTCAATTTAACTGCACCTACATGTAAATTAAAATGTAAAACTACAAAAAAAAAAAAAAAACCACCCAAAGAAAAAGGCATTTGAGTCAAATATTCTTTAATATACTAGGTTGAACAAAATAGAATATTTTTATAATACTAATTAAATATACCATTACTATTCTAAGTTAATACATTGAAGTTGCAAGGACAGGTTTGAATTTTTTCTTAAATATTTTAAATTTCTTCATTTAATATGTTAAAAGCAAACCATTACAGGGTCTAGAATGACACTTTAAAAAAATACCCTTGATCTTCTATACCCCTCTGCTCCACATGTAGACACATACTAATGGTTTTTCTTTTATATTTATAATAAATAATTTTGTCTGTATAGCTCAAACACACCACTACCTGTTTAAATACTGCACTGACAAGTTGCACTAATTTCTTTTATAAAGACAAAGTAAGTATTGCAACACACAACAAAAGTAAAAAGGTACTATTAGTTACTTTTATGGATGATCAACTTTTCCAGCTTCCTTTTAGCAGCTGCTCTTTCCACAATTTTCTGATCGATAGTATTTGCTGTGACAAGACGATATACAACAACTGGCTTTGTCTGACCAATTCTATGACATCTATCTTGGGCCTGAAGATCAGACTGGGGATTCTTAAAGTTAAAAAGAAAAACATTTAACAGGTTGAGGTTTAAGTTACTTAAAATAGTAACTATGGTGTAAATTCAAATTCCATGAACCAATTAGAAAAAGTTTTCATTATGTCTTTTTTTTTTTTGAGACTAGGTCTCGCTATTTTTGCCCGTGGAACCGCAGGCTCTCGTTGCCTGGGGTACCACAGACTCAAGCAATCCCCAACCTCAGCTTCCCAGGTAGCTGGGATTACAGGCGCGCACCACCACGCCCAGCTATTTTTTTTGGAACTAGGTCTCGCTACGGGCCCCAGGCGGGACTTGAACGGTGATCCCTAGCCCCGGCCGCTTCATAGGCTGAAGCTGAAGCTTACAAGCACAAGCCACTGTGCCCGGCCTTCATTATGTCTTAATTTGACTTGTTGAGAGAGACTTCATTGATATAACAAGCTCAAGTCTTTTAAATGCAGAATATCTGGTAAATTACACTTATTTAAAAATGGGTATCTTTCAAAATGAATGAAACCACAATGTGTACACACAATTAAGGGCTAAAAATTGAAATTGAAAACATATCCCCACATGGCTGCATGTTAACTTACCCAATCACTATCATAAATGATAACTGTATCTGCTGCAGTCAAATTAATGCCCAAGCCACCAGCTCGTGTACTCACTAAGAAGATAAACACATCTGGATCTGTGTTGAAGTTGTGCATCTGAAAGCAAAACAGATGAAACCACAAGGAATTAATAAAGTAATCAACTAGGTGACATAAGAAATTATTTTTATTTACATGGTTAAATGCTTACTCAATAAAAGTCAAGCCAGTTAATTCAGGTCTATAAAAAAATTATGTCAGCAAATAAAACACAAACTGTTAATTCCATTTATCTTCCAAATACCTACTCTATGAAAGAAATCTTAGTAGGATCTAGTTACCACAGGATAGTTTAAGGGAAACTGTATATAACATTCATGGGAAAAAAAAAAAAACAACCTAGGTTATCCTCCCTCAAAAGTAACAAAAACACAAGTGGCTGCCTGGGCAACGGCATGGGCAGGAAAGATGAGCTGACAGGGAAAGGGCGTGCAGGAACTTACTGGACTGATTCCGTAACCTAATGGTAGACTAATGTCACACAGATATTAACTGTAATTTTTTCTGAAAACCAATAAAAAACATGGAATTGTGACTAGAGATAGTAATGAACTGCTGTTTTATAAACATGTAATAAAAGGAATTATAAAACTTTACTAACAAAATCTGCATGACAAAAATTACAGGCGGTTACGAAATCCTTTCAATCTGCTATGTGTCTGAAATTATAATCATAACATTGGGATACAGCGAAAAGCCAGTAATTCAGGAGAAAATATTCCTTCGATAACTTCAACATTCTTACAGTGCTAGTTAAGTAGGATAATAGTCTGAAAGGTTGTGGCAGAATATATAATTTTAGAAACACCATGACTTAGTAATACTAAATCAAAATGATTGTACAGATAGCATTGTAGGATTTTTGGTCTTTTATACTTTCCTCATCAACTTGTAGTCTATTGTGAACATTGCATCAGAAATCAAGATGTAAATGACAGATAAGAATTCATTATGTATATAAATAACTTTACATTTTTCTCTCGTGCTGAATAGCTCATGGATCCATCAAGTCTGCTAAAGTTGAAATTTCTGAATTGGCAGTAATCCATTAAAATATCCAACATTCTTGTCATTTGTGAAAAAAGCAGCACCTGAAATTTTGAAATGGTTTAGTGCATGTACCAAAAAAATAAAGGATAATCATATAACCAAAATGTCCAAAGGAAAGTTCTACCTTGTGACCTCTGGTTTTTAGTTCTGGTAGCATTCGATCCAAAATTAAGAACTTCCCAGAATTTGTCACTAATTCTTCATCAATCTTAAAAATGAGTATAAAACAAAGATTTAAAAAAATGGTAATTACTAATAGTTTGTATTTCAGAAGAAACAATGTGTACAATTCAACTTTAATAACAAGTCTCAGTAAAACATTCTTAAACATCTTATGTTGATAGTGTTATTAAAGAAACCAAGGAATTTATAACTGCTAAGAACTAAAAATACTGAACTTTTTCACCTCTGATGACTATCAATCACTTTCTCAAACTATCTTGTTCATTAATCAGCAAAAAACTGTTAATGCATTGGTTTGGAGATATTTTAGGAGACAGATTATTATACTGGAAATAGTGGGTAGAGACTAGGGAGATTGCAAGACACAATCTGTTGAATATATATTGGGCTCAGAAAGTCAATACCAGGGGTGACAAACCCTGCTCTAAAGTTTTATGAAACAAGGTTATAGAGGGCTACTGAGAAATTATATCTTAATTATGATGCTGTTTTACCATCAGCTGTCAGAAGTCAATATTGTTCACATCACCTGAAAGTCCACAATGTTTTAGTTGTTAATTGTTGCTATTTGTTGAGTTTAAACAATGAGCAGTCAGGCTGGTTTTGAACACAGTGAACATCAAATAAAAGGAATTTTGAAAAGCTGAAAACTATTTTCAAAATAAAAACATTTTCTTTTCCTAAGTCTGTCCCTTAAACAGCGTAATTGTTTAAATTTAGAATTCAATAATTTCTAATGTTAACACTTCAATTCTATTCAATATTTAAACTTCAAATATTTCTAAATTTAATATTCTGCTCACATAAAATACATAAATAAAAATGTCAAGTTACCCAGAAATATAATTAGGTTAAATATAGAAAAGTGACTTTCATTCTTATTCTCATAAGGTTCTCTGAATTTAAGGGATAGAAGGTTGGCTCACTCCAAAAATTACAATCATCATACAACAAATAGCACAGTTGTTTAAATAGTAACAAAATGACACTTCCCATAATCATAACAAAATTACAAAAACTGAAACAGCACATGATTCAATGGTATTCACCTTAGATTCTTGCGTAACAAAATTACAAAAACTGAAACAGCACATGATCAATGGTATTCACCTTAAATTCTTGCGTGACTGGGTCTATAGGATACTCAATCAAATATGGATGATTACAGCATTTACGTAGCAGCATCATTATATTCTGCAGCTTCAGATTAACTTCAGATTCTACAGGGATGATTGCTTCCACAACAGTTCTAACAAACACATAATCAACAAATGAGATAACAAAGTATCACAGTTTAAATAAAACACTCTTAAATTTATTTTGAAATTTACCTTTCTCGTTCCAATTCTGGCTGTATTTGATGGATCAATTTTTCTAATTCATTAGGGAAATCATCTACTTGGCTGTAATTGATTGATTTTCTTGTTCGCCGTTTTGGTCGTCCAGTGGGACTTAATTCAACTGTTTCTTTCTGAAAAAGAACAATTTAAAAGAAATGATGTGATAAAAGCTATGCCCTTAAATTATATCTACATAGGAAATTGTTTTTCTACATAGAAAATTGAGGCATATTTTTATGTACAAAATGTTTTGACTTAAATCTGGAATCACGGAGAACATGTCTTCGGAATGGTGTAACACTTGAATGTATTCATTAAGTACACAATACTTACATTTCAACTTTTACGATCCTAATACCTAAAATGCCAGATCCTCCTTTGAATTAAAAAATAGGTAAACAGAATCTAATGGTAACAGAAAACCAAAATGTCTCAACATGAAAAGCAGTACAAAGTTCATCCAAGATATACAAAGATATGATGATATGGTGGTTGACTAATGAAAATATTCATTTCAAGTACAGTATTTCCATTAAATTATGGGGCTATATGTAACCTGTTTTACGGGCTATGGATCTAGTTGGTAAGTACTTAGGTATTCTCTTAAAGTACCTTGCCTTTCTTCAGTGGATAACATGATGAGGTTACTTGGGGACAGGAAAAATAAGCTGGCCAGGTAACTATAAAGTAACTTAATGCATTAGCTAGCTCTTCAATTTAGCAGACCATAGAAGTCTTAGACCTTAGAAGTCTAAGAGACAATTTCTGCTACTGGTGATACTCCAGATAGAAATTCACCCTCATTAAATGTTGAGCAAAGGTGACGAGCTAAGTATAAAATCAAACATGAAATATTTTCTACTAAATGCAATTTACAGTATTTTTTCAAATACCACTCTACCTCACTGGATCCAAACATGTTAGCGATTGTACGATTCACAATGGCTGTATAAAACACCTCTTGTTTCTTTGAAAGTGGTGCATAAACAACTACTTCTCGTTTAGGAGGAACTTCAAGAGCAACATCAGATTTCAGTCTTCTCAGTAAAAAAGGCGTTAAAATCTAAAATGTAAATACAAGCTAACATTAACAGTAAACCATTCCTATTTTTAAGTAAATATTCTTCCACATATCTCTTATACCTTCCCAAAATACATGCTTTAATGCCTTAGCTCACAAGGGGATTTGTTTTCAATGTATTTAACACTTGGAACGAACATTTTAAAAATACATGTAACAGGGAAACCAAGATTCTCTGGGTTAAGCATTGTTATTTCCAGCTAATGCTTAGAATTACCCATTTTTGTGCTTTTAAAAAAAATTATTTTTGAGGTAATATTGATCTACCCCAAGAGAAATTACCACTGCAGTGCTCCCCACATTCTAAGGCCACATGTGGGCCACTGTGGATCCTTCCCTCTTGTTCTTTACTCCTCTTTCACCCCCTTTCCTTGGTATTTCAATTCTGCAGTCCTCTATTAAGTTTTTAAGGTTGTCTTTATTAATTTATTTTATATTCCACATATCACTGACATCGTCTTACCTTTACACCTTCCCCCCCCATATAGGCACTATCAAATATCAAAAGGAAGTAATTATCATTTTAAAATATCCCCAGGCTAGATCAACATATGAAATACTCAGAATTTCTGCAGCTTTTAGTGACTAGCAGAAAATCAAAGAACCAACCCAGAGACGTAGCCATGAATGATTCCTTAAGTTTTAAGACCCAACTTAATTACTTCATTCACTGCGTGATGGCTTTTCTATATATATAGAAAACTTGAAAACCATGGAAGCAGTAATGATATTATTACCAGCAACTGTTTTAAACTTGTTTCATGTCATTTTAAAATCAGTTATGGCAATATTTTCTATCTAAATTGATGATTTACATTAAATATAATGTTCAGGGCAAACAACTATCCCATAGGTTTAGCAATAGATTTTACCAGGGAACGAGAACATTAACAACAATTGTATTTTTTTAAAAATCTGTGGACAGCAGCTTTAAAACATTTATCTGTAGGCAAATATCAGGGCGGGAAAATGCCAATAAATTGGCAGGAAAGTATAATTTGAGAAATTTTTACTTTTCATTTCTGTGCTGTTCATCTTTTTATGAGTATGTCTAATCTTTCAAGTAAAAAAAAAAAACCCAAAACAAAGATTTTTAATAAATTCTCAAAGTACAATTAAGATTTCCATGTCCATAATATAAAAATGACTAGACCTTTGAAAGATTATTTCTCTCTAAAACAGGATAGGGTGGAGAGAGTTTAAATGGATTAAGACAATGGCCATGGAAGGCACTAAATGATCAAGTAACAATAATAAAAACGCATTCACTTTTATTAATAAGTGTTTTTTATTTTTATTAATAATAATAATAATAATCTGTGACTGACTAAAATACCAATAACCACTGGGAGCAAAAATATACAAGGGCAAAATGTGAAAAACACTCAAGTGTTGCTAAAAGTCATGTGATCCCTAGGAGTAGGGGAAAGGCAGGGGCTTAAGTTAAACTGGGGTAGAGGATCTTCATTGTTCAAAATCTGCAAGGGAGTTATCTCTATCCCTTGGGTTTCCATTATATAGCTTTTCAGTCTATAGTAAACAGAATAAGAAAAAAAGTAAAAAACCTGGTGCAGCATATGCAACACATTCTGTTCTCTTTCTTTAGCAATAATATCTTCAGCAGTTTCAGAAAGACTAGTGATATCAAACCAAGACTCAAAGCTAGAAGAGAAAAGGATTATATAAAGTTAACCTGTCACAAAAGTAGATCACATTAATGTTATATATTTTTAATTTTATATTAACTTGTGTGTAAGAATCATGATTATCGACACTTTTTCTTATCAACAAAAATATTACCATATTCCTGTATGGAAAATAAAACAAAATCAAGGTTTATACTTTATGAAGCATTTAAAGATAAAATGAATAAAGATAAAAATGAATTCTCTTTAAACAATGCTTTATAGTTGCCTCCTTAACACACTAGGCAGTGCATCAGTCTCATAAACAATGCTTTGATTTCTCCCTTTAAGCTTAAGCAGTCAGAAGGTTATCTTTAAAATGCAAAATATTCATATCTTGATAATTATTACATTTTCTTAGTACTTTCCAATGCATGCTTTTAAAAGTTATTAAAATAGTCATCAAGGATAGCATATCTTACTAGGTAACACTATGTTGTCAGAAAATCCACCTAGGAAAAACACTAACATTGAAGCAGGTGTTCAATGAGATTTCCAAAGCATGTGTTTTCCTTTCAGACTTCCAGGTATCACATATACCTCAATGGTCTAACTCAGTAGGTCTGCATAAAACTGCTAAATCTCATCTTTTAATAACTATTATCCCACATTTAAATCGTTTTGCCCTCCTAATAAATACTTCCATATTCTTAATTTTTCTTATTTCCTTATCCACTCTGCAAATACTAATTTTTTTACAAGTATTATTTTTTAAAAGTATGTAAGCTAAGATTCAAAATTGCTTCTAGAATTAACAGCACTAGAGGCTGAAACTGGTACAGCTTCATCTCACTCGTGGTTCTGTCATTAACAAATTTATACTTCATAGTAATTTTCCACCTGGGTTTGCTTATAGGTGGAGATAGGGTCTATGTTCTCTAACCTACTTGCCTGTTTTGTGACAAAATGAGAAATCCACTTGAAAACCTTTGAGAATCAACTAAGAACCTTAATAAAAATTATTTTTAGGTAGGTTTTAACAGTTTCATTCAGTGCAAACAAAGTCTTTGATCTTTACTTACTTGTCACATAATTTAGGTTGAGTAGAAAATGTATTATGACAAAAAATGTGTCAAAATGTTATTTTAATTTAGGTCAACCAGAAGAAAGGACTCAATTATGATTAGTAAACAGATTTTTAAAGGGTTGGAAAATACAGAAAACTTTTATAAGAATCAGTTTACCTTTTCAGATCATCAAATACATCTGGCAATAGGAAGTTCAACAGAGACCAAAGTTCTGATAAATTGTTTTGCAAGGGAGTACCAGTCAAAAGAAGTTTGTTATCTGCATTGAACCGTTTTAATTCCCTGATTAGACGGCACTTCATGTTCTTAATCCTGTGTCCTTCATCTACTATTAAGTATTTCCAGTAGCAATGCTAGGAAATGAAAGAAAAAAAATTTTTCAAATGTGCTCACAAATTTTCCAAAGTTAGATGTCCTTTTTGATCTCCAAATGGGTAAATTAACTTTTCAAAACTGATACACTACTTGTGTTTTGGTAACAGGTTTCAGTAGGGCACAATTAAAGTTCACATACTATTAAACATTTATACCCTCTAGTTTTTCTTTCTCAAATTTTGATGTTAGTATGAAACTAGATTCCTGTGAATTCAACATTTTTAATTGTTCCTTAAGTTCTGGAACATTAAACAGCAGTAGAATTTTCACTCGTAAGTTACAACTAAAATTTAAATTTCTAATCTAGTGTAAGATCTTAATTTGTTTCGGTTATTACTAGTTTATTTAGGTTTTTCTTTTCTTCTGGAGAGAATTTTATTTATCTTCACATCCACTTATATTCACAACATTAATCTCACATTTACTACCTTTGCTCTTCAATGGGAACCAAACTTAGTGTTCCTCTATTTTAATGTATATAAATTTAGATTTATGTGCTATTTCTGGAAATCCTCAAGGCAAGTGTAAGTGTAAGTAGTACAGGATGTGACAAGGTGTCTGAGTATCAATTGTGGCACCTCTACTCATTTTACTTTACACATTCACAAACGAATGAAACATTAACTTCTTTGATAAGTTGGAACAAACTTTCTGGGTGACATGGCAAACAAGACAATCTGGATCACTGCACTACAAGACATCTACCTAAAAATGTCAAAAAGGGGGTGGGGGGAGCCAGCAAAAAAGAAAAGCCAATGAAAAGAAAAACACAGACGAAAAGAAATTTGAAATACTATCTAGTGGACACTCAGAAGTGGATCCTTGAACGCCTCTTCTCTCTATCCCACATGCACCCCTAAAACTTGGGTCCTTAAGTTAATATAAATTAAGTGGAAGAAAATAACAATCAGTTATTAATTCTCAAGTAGAATCAAAACTGTCTTTTAGTCTTTCTGTCTACAGCTTTTCCAAAAAAAAAAAAACAAAAAAAAAAACAAAAAAAAAAAACACATGTATTACTTTCACTCTAACTATTCTGATATTTTTTAAAGCAACTCAAAATTTTTGTAAAACCCCGGAGTCAACTTTATTCAATCAGTACACATGTAAAATTTGTCATAATCTTCATAAAAAGGAAAAAACAAAGCAAGAAAGTATATGTAAAATAGATGAAATGAGGAAGTTCAAAACACAAAAATATTGATACATAAACGAAGATCAACCTACCAATTACATTTAATAAAACTAAAACATCAAAAAGACACAGAAATATTACATGATCTACAAAAGTCTTAAAAATGGATGCTTTCTTAAATGAACAAAGTTAAATGGATAAATTTCACATAAATCACATCACAGATATTTTTGCAATGTATTTAGGTTAGGTCTATGTGTATCTGACTGTAACAACTGATATATGAGAGGTTTATAGGTGAAGTGCCATGGGTTTTAATTTTGGTATAGACTGTCACCTTTATTTCAATTCTTCTGTTAATATAAAATAAAAATACACAAAACAATCTACTCTGAAAGTGCTACAAATTATTAAAATTACTTATGAAGATTAAAACAAGAATTCAAAACCTATCAAAAATCAATGATACCTGTAACGCATTCCGGTCTCTCATGGCTATTTCAAATGAAGTGATTACCACAGGATGAATCTGCAGTGTCCCCTCCTGTCTGTGAATATTTTTTACCAATTTTCGACGTTCCTGCTGGGTCCCATGATATAGCATAGTAGGAATCTAAAAGATTTTATTATGATTTGTAATAAACTTTAGAACAAAATGTAAACACAAACAGCTTGGAAAATAAAATTCATTTGTATGGAAAAATAATTTAACTTAATCTTAGTCCTATTTTTTTCATAATAAAATGAGGCAACCAATTCTAATAACTTAGAGCACTACTACAGGAGAACAAAAGTCACAGAAACAAATCCTGGTTAAGGTGTAATAGATGGCAAAGCAAACCAAAGATGTGGTTAAAAAAAAAAAAATCACATTTAAAAAAGCCAACACCATATGTTAAAAAAACAATTAAAAAAATTCTATCTACGTTTGCTCAATGAATCAAATTATCCAGTGCACTTGAAAATCATCCAAGGCTATTTTTGGTAAGATGTCAGCAATTACTAATGGCCTAGTCTTCTGTAAACTAAAGTAGGTATTGCTCAGAGTAAAAGTCAAGTCAAACTAGATGTACACACACAGAAATCATGTAAGTATAGTTAAATGATCTACAATTCAGGCAACAAAAGAAAATAAACCATTTGAAACTGCAATAGTTAACAAAAGCAAAGACTTTTACCTCTGGTGTAAATCTCTGGAATTCAGCCATCCAGTTAGGAAGTGTAGACAAAGGGCCACAGACAAGAAAAGGCCCAGGAACTCCTCTCTGAATCATCAATGCAATTGTGGCAATGCACTGAACTGTCTTTCCCAGACCCATTTCATCTGCTAAAATGCCATTAATTCCGTTTTCCCAAAGCATCTGGAGAAAATAATAGTGTACATACATAAGTTGTGCTATAAAAAAGTATTAAATCAGTTTATGCTTTATGCTAGGATGACAATTATATTGAGATAGTCTTACTGTACAGTATAATCAGATTTATGGGAAGTCACTTATCACTCACAGAATACTGTAGCATTTAAGGTAATTTTATCTCTAAATATTTACTTTGAATAACTCAATCAGGAAATAAGTACTTTAACCAATTTTTTTAACTCAACAGTCAAACATGAACAAATTCAATTTGTTTTACACAAGATTATAAGTCATTATATAAAAATGAACCAATATTTAATATTAAATATAAAAATTCATTACCCTAAGCCACTCCATGCCTTCCACTTGGTACCATCGCATCACTCCTCCTGTGAAGTATTTTGGCTGCTGAAAAGGTACTGGCTGTCCATTACATTTTCGAACTGGGTCAAAAAAGAATTTAGTATTCTGCTTCACAGTTTGAGACAGTCTATCTTTAATTATACTATTTGAATCTTTATTTTTCTGAAGATCTTCTACACAGAGATTAGAAGAGGAGCTACCATCCTATGAAGAAAAGTTTTATTACAAATTTGATACAGTATGATGCCCTCTAACAGAAAATGTTATGAATCAAATATATAGGTATGAAGGCATAAAACCACACGTTGATTAAAACCCCAGTAGATAGTTACTGCTATCTACTAGGGATTACCTAGATAATCCCCCCAATTGCAAAGCCACTGAGAAAAAAATTTCTGAAAATACCCCTTACAGATTATATTAGCAGTGTTGAAATGACCTTTAAAATGTACAGCTTTTAATTCCAAATGTCTACAATATGCTACCCAAAAATTCCTAAAAAACTATTTTCTGAATTACAATCCTAATAAATTTTAATATTTTCTTAATTTTCTTCCCTCATAGCTAAGATAAAGGATATTAAAAAAAAAAAAAAAAAAAACTCTCAAAGAACATGAAAACATTTACTTCCACATTAAGTAATTACTTTTACTGCAGAGAGCAGGTCAAAGTAAAGTTTAGAAACTCTCTACATCAGTATCAATTTATCTGTGAAAATCAGTACCAAGTTGTGGCCACCAATAGGTATTACTGGTGAGAACCCACAATTCCAGTTTAAGGATATGAAACTTTGATTCAAAGGGGAACAAAGTAATAAATTAATACTTGCAAAACTAGTCAACTGGAAATATATGAACCCTGATTCAGCACTCCATATGTAAAATTAACTGGTGATGAAGTCATATTATTCATAAAACCTGGGACCATAGAACTGTTAGAACAGACTATCTTGATAATGTTGTGACATGTTTAGAAGCTCTGACTATACCAAAGAAAAAATAAGCTGTTACAAAATTTAGACTTACTAGGAAGAGTAGGCAAGTCACAAACCGACAGTATAGTTCACATAAATTCAATAAAAAACTTGTATTCCAATGATTAAACAAAAATAACCTAATTAATTCCCAGAAGATACGAACAAATTTACAAAAGATATTGTCATTAAAACCATGAAAACACAAAATAAAACCAGAGTAATTCAGTTCATTCAAATGGCTAAAAGTAAAGACTGACAACATACAATGTTGACAATACAATGAACTGAAACTTTTCATTGATTGTATTATGAAAAAAATGGTGTCTACTTTGAAAAATTATCTAAAACATGTATTACTTTATCACCCAACAATTCCTTTTCCAGCTATATACCAAAATCCAGCTACATACCAAAAAAATGGAATGGATATGAAAACATGTCCATATATATATCAGCAGCCTTCTACATAAATCATAAAACAGGAATAATCTAAATGCCCACCAAAAGAATGCATGAAGAAAATAAAAGTACTGATTAGTATATTACTCAGTGTTAGAAGAGACCTAGCAATAAACTCAACAACTACAGAAGTCAGTAATACTAAGTGAAAAATAGGAGAAAATTTAAAAATATGCATATGTTAGTATGAAGATTAAGCTTAAACAGAAGTTTAAAAATTAAATAAAACTACTTTGTGAAAGAAGTAAAACAGTGATTGCTCTCTAGGCTTTCAGTTAGGGAAATGTTGGAAAGGGTTTAAGGAATTCCTTTTATCATAACAGAAACGTTCTATACCTTGATTAGGATTGTGGTTATAGCTATGTACACACATTATGATGTCAAAATTCATCAACATGAGCACAATAACAATTATATTTATTATGAAACAAGATCAATAACTGGATTATCTTATTTTATAATTATGCTATCAATTTTAGAAGTTTATTAATCTTTGATAGGCAAAGGTTGATATGAAGTCCTTCATATCCCTTAGTAAACATTTTCATGTCATAACTACTTTTGCTTCCCTAAGCAACTTTTAAGTGTAAGAACTTGGATACTGACTGTTCACTTCAGGTAAGTAACCTTTTTATAAAATGGAGCCGTGATAGGACTCAAGTCTTCTCAAATAGAAACAAAGAAAATCTTTAGGGCCAGAAACAAGATTGAGGTATTTCTCAGTTTCTGCAAACAGCAGAACAGCCATTTGTTTACAAGAGCTTGCATCACTGCTAGACTCCCAAGGAGCCATAAACAAATATTTACTCATTAAGATATATGCAACAAAACACCAAAAACAGACATTACATGAAGTGTTAGGGTAAGGAGTAAATGGATTTTCTTTTAATTATAAGAAATAGGATATATCATGAGACAAAATGTACACAGCTGACTTAAGAGTAAGGACTAAAGACCAGGGAGGCAAACTTGACTTTTAAATTTAATCTATTATCTCTTACCTCATTCTCCTTTTTATTTTTTTTAGCCACAGACAAAATTTCCTAGAAAATTGAGAAAACAAAAGTAGTGATATATAAAGCTCATTTACTTATTCAATAAACATTTGTTCTCTTATTTTATCCCAGAAATGGGGACAAAGTTGTCAAGATAATTAAAATACAGAAACCTCAACCTAGTGTATCTCAGAGTTAAACCTACACTTTCATAAAATTCTGAATTAGTTGGCAATATTTCAGAGATATTTATTTTTGAATTTTACAATTTTTAAAATCAAAGTTGATTTCACAAATTGCAACAATCGTATAGCATGGGGGTGGGTAGACCAACTCGAGCCAGCAATCTGTTTTTACAAATAAAATCATGTTTAGTCTATGGTTGTTTCCCAGCTACAATGGCAAAGCTGATTTTGAACAATTACCCACATAACTGCTGGAAGAGCTTTTATTATTTAGTTCTCTTAAGTTTTCCCGCACCTTTCTCTAGAATCAAGTTTTGACAACTCCCTTTCTTTTTTAAGGTAGGTATTAGTTTCAACTTCAGCCCATTCTAGGACTCTGTAGACAGCCATCTAAGTCCTGAGCAAGTAGCAACAACTTAAAAATACAAAATAAAAGTGTTGATTTTTAAGGATCTAGTGACAAAGCAGTACCTCACCCAATGACTTATGTATTGTTACAAATTATGTGAAAAGTTATCAGGTCTTAATTATTAAAGACAAAATTACTCTGGACTACCCCTATTCCAAACAGTGCTTATCAGGAACAAGAATTCGGTAAATAATTCAACAGAAGAAATAGATGAGGAGAGCGATCTGAGTAAGAGTCCTGGAGACACATGTTCCTTGGGTAGGACCCAGAAAGACTGCGGAGTGGGCTAAGGAACACAGTACTGTAAGATCAGTCATGGAAATGTCAATAGAGATTGGTCCACAACAACACCATCATGCTCAGCAAGGCTAAGGAGTCAGAATTGTGGCCTGGAGAGGCCTCCAGCAAAAGTGCAGCACACTCCCCTCTGGAGAAAGGGAGGAGGGCCACAGAAATAAAGTAGTGGCCTGACAGCTAAGCAGCTGTTCGTGAACAAGGAGACCAACCTTCAATCAACATTATCTTTCTTCCAGGGAATTTTTCCAGCATGTGACAAGTACAAAAGTGACAAAGAATGGAAGGAACTTGTACTACCAGACTCCAAAGGAGCTTGGATGGGCTGCCCCATGCAAGCCAAGACTGGAAATATAACAAGTGTGGTCTACCACACCCCTGGAAAACTGAATCTCACCCAGGAAAAGGACACTGCATAAGGGGAGGTGGGGGAGAAGATTTAAGGGCTAAATGGAGCAACAAATAGCAAAGAGAAAGGAGAGAGAGTGACCAGAGGGGGGTATCCCCAAGGGGACCAACAACCATGCAAGGAACGACTGTGTATGATACTAAAATTAAAATAAATAAAAATAAAGGTTGTCCTGTATAAGATATTGTTTAGGGAAAAAAAAAAGGGTACATTTCAAACAGAGAATAGCATGTATAGAAGACAAAGGGGATGAAATACTATGATGCAGTCAAGATACATTAAAGCATCTCAAGTTTAAAATGCAGAGGAGACTAACAGTATGCTAAGTAATTTACATACAAATGTATGTCATTTGTATGTAAGAATTAAGTATAAATATTTCTTACCCTAAGGTTGAAGGGATTTTCTATCAGGAACTGACAGCTTTTTAAAATCACTAAAGTGAGCCATTTTGGAAAACAACTTGTAAATGAATCAAAATACAAAGAATCACCTGTGATACAGTCTCCTTAAGCAAACTCCCTGACCTTGCATATTTCCACAGATTCACCCTTCACTGTCCTTTCATTTATATACAGACTGGTGTCAAACTATAATCCAAGTTTTTTGAACTTGCCAGGATCCTGTTGACTTCCGGGTACTTGTCAAACATTATTATATGCCTTCCTAGAGAGCAAGCACCTCAATATAATTTTCCCTGTATCTTGTTATTTCCCTATAAACTCTGTTACATTTAAATAATTTAAGTTTTAATTCCTCATTCTGTAACTTAGATGAACTTTCTAGATAAACACTTTATGAATTTCATGCCCATGTTAAGGACTTCTCTACATGTCAACAGTATCCAATTTTCCACCTATGGGTATACACAGCTTATATTACTCACTGCATGTAGATTAAAATCAAGAGATGTGCACCTTTCTTTACTAATTCATCTTACCCACTTAGGAAAAAAGTGTTTCTTAAATGGTGAAAGGAAAACAGTGCCCGAACATAAAGACTGTGAAGTTTTATAATTTACACCTCATAAAGATATAAAGAATTTGTTAGGGAAAGAAAAAAATGCAGTAGGCAATCAAGTTGAAACAGTCTTTACATACAAACATGATGCCACTAAAATATGCCTAAGAAATATTTAAGGTTTGTGATAGTAAGATGCACTCTTATCCCCATTTTGAGGTATAAGTGAGAAAGTGAAAAAGAGACTTGGTATTAGAATGGGTGTATGATTTCAATTTCTTAAATGTTTTCAACAAAGAATAAGAACAATCTGTTAACTCCTTTAACAGACCAGGAAAATGGTGCCATCTTCCTTACAACACTCAAAAGCTAAGAAGACATACAACTTCACCATGGTTCAAACTCTTATTCAATATGGAAACATAGGTACTCAATTCCCTTAAAAGTTTTACCTCTTTTGACATGACCTCTGAAATACTGTATGATTCATCTTCTCTTCCTCTTTTTTTCTTAACTAAATAAAAATAAAAAATTCAATTTGTTCTTGATATCAATTATAGCAAGATATTCTCATAATTCTTTAAAACTAGATCAAAATTTACCTGAATTCTCTTCACTTGCATCAGTGGAGTTTTTACCCTACAAAACAATTTAGAATGTTACTTTTTTAATCAAAAATCTATTTTTCTCACTATTTCATTTAAGAGAAATTTCAAAAATTAAACACAGAAGTAATTTTTAACTTGTAATTATCATGTACATGTACACTTATGTTAAACAGTAAATAGATGTAACAGCAAAGTACCTGCTTGCAGTAGATTTTATAAAAAATCTCTAAGCTGCATACAAATGAGAGGGAAAAAAGAGAATACTACATACAAAAAATACTACTGAGAAAATAGGAGAAACAAAAGAGCTATTCCCAAACAAAGTTTCAAAATGAGAGTTGGAAGAGTAGTTTACCAAGTATGGGTAGCCAACATGTACGAGAAATCAAAATGACAAATCCTGGTAAAAAGCCAAAAATCTAAAGTCAACAGTAGAGTAAATCAATAGGTTTAAGTACAGGGAGAAGAATTATGCAAGGGGAACTACCTCTTAAGTAATATGTTCTTCAAAAGGAGTTGCTAGAATTAGGAATAACATTAAAAGGTTTCCTCTTTCTAACAACTGCTTTTGTTACAAAATTATCTACTATGTATAGGTACTATGTAACAGACTAAAAATTAGGTAGTTGAACTTGGAAACTCAGTATTTTATTTTACAGCATTTTGGTATTTCCAAATAAAACCAGTTTTGTACATAAATATGGACTCTGAGAAACTAATCTGGCTCAAATACTATATTTATTAGCTATGTGGCCCTCAACAAGTCAATCAAGTCTCATTATTCAGTTATTTTCTAAAGAAACACTGTAAATAATGAGAGAACAATGAATCACTGGGCCGGACAAGGTGGCTCCTGCCTGTAAACTTCAGCCTATGAAGTGGCCGAGGCTAGGGATCGTGGTTCGAGTCCCGCCTGGGGCCCATAGTGAGATCTAGTTCCAAAACAATAGCTGGGCATGGTGGTGCATGCCTGTAATCCCAGCTACCTGGGAAGCTGAGGCTGGGGACTGCTTGAGTCTGTGGTATGCCGGGCAAC
>PVHY01018138.1:0-29887 GCA_004024945.1 Uropsilus gracilis
ATATATTTTTCCTTTTGTTTCCAGTATGGTTCACATTATGGCATTATTAGGTCCTATCTTTATTTAAAATTTTGGCAACTTGTTTTCCGTAATTTTTTGTATTAATTTTAACATTTATCTTAATTACCAGTTTTAGGCCCTCCCTTAAGGTTTTTACTCAAGATGAGTGCCTCATTTACCCTAATTCCAGCCCATCTGGAAGGAATATGGTACTAGATCTACTCCCATAAAATACACTTGGGTTTACCAAGTAGCTTTTCAACAGGAAGCAGTTGCCTTATAGAACAGTAAAATGCTTATTCAAAATAGGGATCCAATAGGAGATTAAAAATACCCTATGTGGGTGCCTTGGTTCCCTACAACATGCAGCATATATATCTTAAACTAAAGATCAGAAATGCTATTTTCCCATACTCAAGTCTATGAACCAGAGAGAGGCAGGACTAATTCTTTCCCTATTATATCCACTAACCCCACCAATAGAAATTTTCATCCCTGCCCCCACAATCTGGGTTCAGTGTGTCTGAGCACTAGTTCTTAAGGAACCAGTATCACTACCAGGGAACTCAGTAAGAGACCAAGTACAATGAAAGCTGAAACTGTCTCCTGACTACTTTGAACTCATAGTATTTGACCAATATGCAGAAAAAAGTGACTGGTAAGAATGATTAATCCTTGTTTCTTACTACAAAATGAGACCAAGAAAGGCTGTGTCTGGAATCAAATAAAATCCTGGTATCCATAACCTATTAAAAAAATAAAAACTTGATAGGAAACAACAACTCAAAAAAAAAGAGCCCTCAGAAGGACTCAAATTTGTAGAAATGTCTGGATTACTACACTGTATTTGAAAAGGAAAAAAAAAAGGCATTTAAGTAAGAAACTGACAAAAGTGCAAGGGAATATGGGATTTGGTGGTAGAGAAAGGCAGCTGTGATTAACCAATTTATGACTATTTGTAAAAGCAGAGATTATGATAGCTTTCCAAAATATGTATGCAAACAACAAAGCTACAATCTATATAAAACAAGACCTTATTTTTTATATAACTGGACAATTTCACAGTTACAGCTGGTGATTTCAATACCCTTCTCACAACTGAGAGAAATGAACAGAAAATTAACAAAAGCCTAAAAAAGTCAATAGCACCAATAATCAAAACAGGATCCAACCAACAATTATAAAATACCCTGTCCAACAAACAGAATACACGCTCTTTTCAAGTATCATGAAATATATATTAAGATAAACTGTAAGACAAACCTTAATAAATTTAAAATAACTGAAATAATCTCCTACCAAAAAAGTTAGAAATAGGAAAATCTATAAACACTTGGAAACTAAACACACTTCTAAATAACTCATGAATCAAACAGAAATTCTCAAGAAAGTTTTAAAAATACAGCAAAGTGAATGAAAATCAAAATATTACTTTTCAAGCCAGGCATGGTGGCGCGTGCCTATAAGTGACAGCTTATGGAGTTGTGGTAGGGTCTGGGGATCATGCGTGGTTTGAGTCCTCCTCAGGGTAACACAGTAAGACCTAGTTCCCAAAAATAGCTGGGCATGGTGGCGTGCACCTGTAATCCTAGATACCTGGGAAGCTGAAGCTGGGAATTGCTTGAGTCTGTGGTACCACGGATAATGTGAGCCTGCAGTTCCACGGGCAAAAATAGCAAGACCTACCCTCAAAAAAAAAAAAAGAAAGAAAAATACTACTTTTCAAAATGCCAAAGCAAGAGGCCGGGCACGGTGGCTTGTGCTTGTAAGTGGCTTGTGCTTGTAAGCTTCAGCCTATGAAGGCGGCCGGGGCTAGGGATTGCGGTTCGAGTCCCGCCTGGGGCCCGTAGCGAGACCTAGTTCCCAAAAAAAATAGCTGGGCATGGTGGTGTGCACCTGTAATCCCAGCTACCTGGGAAGCTGAGGCTGGGGATTGCTTGAGTCTGTGGTACCCCGGGCAACGAGAGCCTGCGGTTCCACGGGCCAAAAAAAATAGCAAGACCTACTCTCAAAAAAAAAAAAAAAAATGCCAAAGCAGGGCTGAGAGGAAAATTTATAGCACTAAAGGTACTCATTACAAAATGAGAAAAGATTCAAATCAATAATCTAAGTTCTTATCGCATATGGCCTGGAAAAACAACCAAAATGGAAACCAAGCAGAGGGAAAATAGTCAAATTAATGAAAATAAAACCAAAGAGCCCATGGAACAGAGAAGAGGTTTTTTAAAAATGATCAATGAAACTTGACTTCTACTAAGACTGAAAAGGAAAGAGAAGACAAAAAATACCAGTATTAGAGATGAAATAACAGGTTCAGTGTCCAGAGATAAAAGATAAGCTCATTAAGAAAGGTTGAAGGTTTGTTGTTAACAAAGATCCAGAGAATAATGAACTCTCCCTAATTCCTAACAAAAACTTCAAAAATCCAAAGCCCTTCTGACCAAAAGGAGAATGACGATATTACACTCTTAGCATTTAAATTATACTACAAAGCTATAATAATTAAAACAGCACAGTACTAGAATAAAAACGGACATATAGATCAATGGAACATAACTGAAAGCCCAGAAATAAAGTCACACATGTATGGTAGCAAAGCGGCAAAAAATATACAATGAAACAAGAATAGTCTCCTCATTAATGGTGCTGGGAAAACTGTTCTGCTAAAAATAAAAAAAAAAAATCTAGACTACTTCTTCACACCGTACACAAAAGCCAACTAAAAATGGATTAAAGACATGGATTTAGGACTGAAACCATAAAATATATAGAGAAAACATAGGTAAAACATTCCATGACCTATACCACAAAAACATTTTTCAGGACATATCAATACAAACAAAGAAAAAAGCTAGGATTATATAAAACTCAAATGCTTCTGTACAGCAAGAAAGACAATAACCAAAACAAAGAGACACCGAACAAATGGGAAAGAAAGTTTGCACTCCATTCAACTGATGAGTCTAATAACAAAGATCCACAAAGAACTCACAGGACTCAACAAAAACAAAGCAAAAAGCCCAGTCAAAAATGGGCAGAGGAACTGAAAAGACACTTTTCCAAAGAGGAAATAATAATGGCCAAGAGACATATGAAAAAAATGCTCAACATCATTTATAATCAGGGAACTGGAAGTCAAAGCCATAAGGAGATGCCATTTACTCTGGTAAGAATGGGCAATATGAAAAAAAAGTTAAAAACCAGTGCTGACAAGGATGTGGAGAAAAAGGAACACTTTTACTCTACTGGTGGGAATGTTTACTGTTCCAGGCACTATGGAAAGTTGTGTGGGGACCCTCAAACTACTAAAAACAGAACTACCATTTGATCCAGCAATCCCTCTTCTGGGAATCTATCTAAAAGATACAAAAACACTACTTCAAAAGGACACTTGTATACATATCCTATACTGCAGCACTATCTACAATAGCCAGGATATGAAAACAACCCAAATGCCCAAAACAGACAAATGGATCAAAAAGTTGTAGTATATTTACACAGAGGGATATTATTCAGCAATCAAAAAAGGCAAACTCATTTCATTTGCAGCAACATGGGCCAAGTTTAGAAGGAATCATACTATCAGAAATAAGCCAGGAAGAAAAAGAAATACCAGTCTCACTTTCTATATGGGATATAGAAAACAAAAGGAGAAGAAAAAGTTAAAACTGATAACAGAACTAAAGCATACAGCAAGGAAGTAGGAGGGAGGGAGGAACACAAAAGATGAGGATGATAGCTCTGGGCGAGTATAAAATGATGTAAAAATACACACACACACACTATTTATAATTGCAAGAACATGGAAACAACCCAAATGTCCCAAGACAGATGAACAGATGAAAAAGATGTGGTGTATATACACAATGGAATATTACTCAACAATTAAAAATGAAATATCTGGTGCATTTATGGTAACATGGATGTATATAGAAAAAATCACATTAGCAGAAACAAGTCAGAAAGAAAAAGACAGAAACCAAATGGTTTCACTTATTTATGGATAGTAGGAAAAACAAGCAAAAGGCCAGGAGGAAAAGTTCAAACAAACAACCAAACTAAAGAACACAACTGGGGGTGGGGGAAGAGATGGGAGGGAGTGGTTAGGGAGGGAAGGTGGTAGGTGATGCCCTGGGAATATAAAGATGTGAAATATATATAAACAAATTTTTTAAATGTAAATATGAAAAATAATATAAATAAAATCCAAAAAGTAAAATAAATAAATAAATAAATAAAAAGACCAAGATAGATTCTAAGAATGTCTAACTGCTCTCAATGACATATTTTCTAGAAAATAATGCCCAGATTACTGAGAAATTTTATAAAATTAATAAATCACAGAATGTTTTCCAAGAAATCTTGGAAACTGTCATAGACAAATGTTACAATTTTAAAAAAGGCAAACAGCACATGTCTATAAGTTAGATTAAAGAGCCTATATAAAATAGGTATAATCTACTATACTTACAGGTTATTTAATACAAAGTTTTAGCTGTCAAGAGACATCAGGGTACATACATTCAACCTACTGCACATTAATACAATCATGACATTAATACAAATCTGACTTATTTTGACTCAGAAGATTTGACAGACCGAGTATATTTTATTTCAACAAAGTACAAAACAAGCTGTTTCATGAAAACCCTTAAGTCTAGCTGGAGAAATAGGTCCAGACAATAAAAACAAAGAAAGATTCTGAATGTTTTCTGGGTAGTCTCTTTCTTCACTCCTGTCCTGTGTTAACATTTTAGTAATTAACTTAAGATGAAGAAGTCATAAAGCAATTAACAAAAAAAAAAAAAAAACAAAAACAGACTGAATTCAATAAGACACTGAAAAGTTGTAGAGTTAAGCATAGTAAAGTGAAAAATACTAGGAAAAACAGGCCTACATCTGAACCCCAAACTCAACTGCATATGTACAAAATGGCTCGCTGCCCAAAAAAAAGTCTTTGGAAATTTAATTACGAGTCAGTGCAATATGAATCAATTACTTACATAGGACCTGGTGTGGCTGCCAAAACAAAGCAGTAGCATCTAATGAGACAGACCATGAAACTGCTGTGTTCTACATGTCCTAGAAGAGGTTCCTGAAGTGCTCTGCTTTACCACCTGCCTCACAGTTACTCCTGAAGGTCTGAGCAGTCTGGTCTGCTGTGGTACAGGAGAGCAGGTCTTCTCTCAGGAAAAGGACATTATTCCAGGAAAAATAACCATAAGCTGACTATTGAACTATGCCTTGCAATGGGAGAAGAGTTGGAATGACTGGGTAAGTGGGATAGTATTATGTAGGTAAATTATTGATGGAAGGACCATACCTAAGTTGTATATATTATATCAAGAAAATAGCTAAAAAAGTAAAAAAGAAACACTGATTCTAGAGATCAAACAATGACCAGAATATAAGCAAACTGAAACCTAAGATAGCAATGATAGTCAAATGTAAAACAGAGAAATTTATCCGGATATTTGGCCTTAGCAAAAATGACTCAAGGGTTATATAAAAAAAAGCTGTCTTCAAATATCTGAGGTGCTCTCATGTGCAAGGAAATGAAACTTATTCTACATGGCAATAGGACCAAGAAGTAAAACATAAGGAACACAAACTTAATTTCAATATAATGCACTAATATGAAAACAGAATGAATAGCATTTAGTCTTGAGTTTCCTTCATTAGATGCCAGATGACAATTTGACTGGAATGCAATGGAGGAGAATGAAGCTTCAGATGGCTGGTTAGACTAGGTGACCTTTAAAGTGTCTTCCAAAGCTGTAATTTTAAGATGCTACTTTTTCAGACTTTATACCAAATCAGTCAATTTTCTCACTATTTCTACACAAGTCTTATTTATATATGTACTTTCCTATTCCCAGACTTATTTTCAGGTCATTCTCTCACTGAATCAAAGACAAAGAATTTGTCTAAGTCTTATTCATGTATCAAGAACAAATATTGTTCTTAATAAAAACTGATATATGTATCCTAATCTGATCTCTTTCTCCTCTGAATTATGAAACCCCTCTAGTGCCATCTGTTTGGCAATTACATACTACCTTCAGACACCTCTTCTGTCTTAAATTGTTATTTAATTTTTTATTAGTAATTCTCTGACTACATTAAAAGTTCTTTAAAGGCAGACACTGAAACTTACATTCTGTATCCCTATATGCCTAGAGACATATAGAAAAATAACCTTTTATCTTTAATATTGGAAACATTTTTATTAGGACATTTGTCATAGAGGGGCAAGCTTTTACGTAAGTGGAAATACAACTATTCAAGTCTGGATATGAACTCACTTCAGACACAAACTACTGGAATGAGATATTGCCAGCCACTGATAGATATTCTAACTATAGAAATTTTTCAAATGGTTAATCAACCTGAGAAAAGTACAAATTTTCCAACATAGAGAACTTGGTGAAGATAGCTAAAAATCTTGTTTGAACAAAGTAAGAGTAACAGAAACAAATCAGAGAGTAAAATCGTCATGAAGAAATCACAAAGAAACATATTTGTTTCTTTGATTACAAATGTATTAATGATTCACCTACCTTGGGAATTAGGAAAAAAAATAATTTGTCAAATAGATTCTTCACTATAAACACCAACTAACAAAGTTACTAGACAAAATTTTAAAAAATTCTTTATTTCCTTAGAACAATAAAGATTAGTAAATACTTACTGAAGATTCTGGATCTGAAAGTTCATCTAATAATTTCCTTGCATCTACTACAGCTTGATAGAGTCTCAAATTTTTGCCATCAGAGGCAACAAAGCAAGCACTTGCAGAATTGCAGTATGTCCCTGAGAAAACAAAAGCTTTTCATTACAATATGGTTTATTTTATTATGGGCTGAAGTATGAAAAACAAATAGTTGCATGCTTCTTTTTTTATTATAATACAGTTTAATTCTGAGATTACTCAGCACTTACATAAACATATTGTAAGTGATAATTTTCTTCCACCATAGTCTAATTTTGTGCCTATTTTAGTGCAATCTCTTATTTCTGAATTATATATATTGGCTTGGTAATCTTTTAAGTAACTACTGGAGAAATACAAACAAAATTCCATAAAGACCCATCTCTTATTTTTATAAATGCTTTTATAAATTTTATAAATCATTTTTTAAATGATTTTCACATCATATAAATGGAAAGGGAGGAGAATACCCTCTTTAGGGGAGGTCTGAAAGATCTACCATACTCTAGGAAATATTAGAGCACATACATTTATATATGTCATTACTGAAATGGAAGTATGCAGAATCAAATTTAGGACTAACAGCACCTAATTGTTGTTATATGCCCTTTTTAAAGGAACTTATTTTTCTTTTCAGATTTCTTTTGTTGTGTCTGTGACTACCGTGTACATTTTTACATTATTCATCATCATGTCACATCCAGGTGCCTCTGTTGACCAGGTTTTTCAGGTAAAGCTTAAATACATCATTAACTACTAGTTATTTGAGGAGTAACAGTATTTGTGATTGCAGTAGCAAGACACAATACAAAATGATACAATAGGATTACATGAAATTTAATTATATGAAATCCAGTCAGATGAGATTATATGGAATACAGCCAAATGAGACTTCTGAGTGTTTGATAGGGCTTAAGATCTCTTCCCCTCCTTTTGTGTTACTGAGAATAGAGACTAAACTGTCTATGTTTTTTTTTCCAGAATCTCTTCCCAAATTTTCTAAGATGCAGTTGTATTAACCCCAAGATACCTTAAAAAGTATGAAGAAGATCATTAAAACAATAGCTTCTGTTAACTCATATTTTCTTTACCATTTCTTCAGTCTTTGTTTTTGGTTTTATTTCCCTTTGTATTCAAAGTAAATGTCCTTTAGTCTTTGAAAAATAAACTCGAATCCCTTCATTTGATCTGTACTTTACCAACCTACTTTATTATTTATTTGTACTTTTTTTTTTAGGTAAAATCATGGTATAGAATCACAATTAAACAGATGTAATTAAGAAATGTTTTTTAAATTCAATAGAAGCAAGGCACTTTAAAATAGAAAACAGATAAGGGAAAACACTAAAAAACTTTTTTAGAAATTCTCATCTTAAGGATGGTGCTTACACTCTGAATAGTCATTAAAAACACTCCTAATACATATATACATTATATACTAATAACAATAATGTATATAACCATTCTTGTGATAACAAAGTTTACATTAACTGCAATAAGAAGGAACACTTACCAAGACAGTAACTGGGAATAAGAGTTGGAAGCCAAGCAACATTTGAGAATGCTGAAGTATGTAAAGAGTTAATTCGAGCCAATTCTGACACTCCTCCAGTGTATGACAAAGGCCCTATAGGATCTACACGCCAGAGAATAAGTTCACTGTAGATTGCATTTGGGTCATGAAATGTACGCGTTGCAGCATTTCTAAGAGGTTGCTTCGAGGAACCTTTTAGATGTCTCACAGGATCCATTAATCTACTTAGTTTATTATCTGAGTCCCACTGATAATCTGATTCAGGAGTCAACAGAGCATTATGATGAGATGATGTCAATAAAAGTGGTAAAACTGAATGACATGCCAGATCATTAAGGTGAAATCGATGGCCACAATATCTAAATTTGTGAGATACAGTCAGAACAGTGGTAAATGCAGATTTATCAGCAAAAGTGACTGCCCACTGATTTAAAGAACCATCTATATGCTTTGAGACCATCATTACTGTGGGAGTTAAAATGTTCATATTTGTACTGTGTGATTTAGAGAGTGGTTCTGATCCATGAGGACTGCCTACAGGCATCATTTCTTGGTCTAACAGTGTGTGGTGAGTATCTTTCATAGTATGTATACAGGCATACATCATGATGTTTTTACTAAGAGAGCTGGCATCACCAGATGGAAATGCAACAGGAATCCTAGAAGAAAAAGAAACCTGAAAAACACAAACATATGATTCAGTGTAAGGAGTTCACCTCTTCTCAGAAAGTATTCCAAAAATACTTCCATTTCAAAATGCCAAATTTAAGTTTCCTAGCAAAAAAATATCACTTTGAATCTCTTTATGGTCTAATGCCCCACCTATCACTCATAGCATAAAAGGCCAGAAAAAAAAAAAAATTCGACATGCCTTGCTTGTAAATCCCAATGACTAGAACCACAAATCTAAAAAAGGTTCAGAACAATAACAGGTAATAGTAGCTTTAATTGATTTAGTAGAATTAATTGCTATAACTGGGATAAGGCAGTATTATGAGTTACAATTTTGGGGCTGTTCGTTGGATTTTATTCAAAACAATATGAATTCCAGAAAAAAAAATCTATTGAAAATATTCAACATTGCCAGGCATGGAGGCACGTGCCTGTAAGCATCAGTCTATGGAGCACGACTGGGACTGGGGATCGCGGTTTGAGTACCGCTAGGAACAACATAGCGAGACATAGTTCAAAAAAAATAGCTTGGTGTGGTGGCATTTGCCTGTAATCCCAGCTACCTGGGAAGCTGAGGCTGGGGATTGCTTGAGTCTGTGGTACCCCAGGCAATGTGAGCCTGTGATTCTATGGGCAAAAACAGCGAGACCTAGTCTTTAAAAAAAATAAAATAAAATAAAATAAAATAATAAAAATTTAACATTGCATTTCAAAATCAATTTCATTGTGCTTTGAATTAGATTTACAAAATTTGTGGTCACTGGTTTCCTCTGGTACCAAAAATAAGTATTTTTTACAGTTACTTATTAAAAACAAAATCTTTCAAAATTCTTTTTATTGTTTTTTTCTTACATCCTTGTAGTCCCTATAGTTCTCCCACAACCACAGCACCCATGAACTGTCACAATATTCTCTTGTGTTCATCCCTCCCATTTTGTCTTCCCACCCCACTTCCTTAGGATTCAGTTATATGATCAGATTGCTAGTTTTGACATTTTCTTGACCTTTAGAAGAACAAAATCTTTAAGTAATTCTAAAAATCTGCCGCACCTATTTTTTTTTCAAAAGAACTGTAATAACTGCTTCAGCAGTTATATATACCTGGACTTGTCTAAATATTCCAGGGTTGTATTCATCCAAATACTTTACGTGCCACACTAGAAAGGTACCATCTACAGGGTGTATAGTAAAAAGCATGTCAGGATTCTTATTCCATTCAGTGAGTAGCATTTCAATCTTCCGATCAAGTAAGACTGTGGGCAGTGGCATAGATACACTAGGTCGAGAATAGACTTTAGGACTTCCATCTCTTTCTCCATCTTCATGTTCTGATGATCCTGTACCTGCCTCAGATTCTCTATCCAAGGATAAATCTGAATCAGAAAATAAATTTATCAATACCTACTAATTTATCAGTATATCCTACTAGTAAATTCATTTACATATCAGATATAAACAGAACACATCTTTACAAACTGTATGTCTCCTTTTCAATTTATAATTAAAAAGTGAAATTATTTTCTAGTCTAAACTAGAAATTAGTATATTTCTCACTTACAGGTTAATCAGAATTTCATTCACAAGTTACTACATCAGAAAAATTTATTGCCCAGAAAAAGGTAATCTCCAAAGCAGTATGTTGTAACAAACATATAGAGTTATATGGTAAATGCCCACAGCAGAATGTCAGTAATATTTGTGGAAAGAATCGAAAAGGCAGAAGGAAATATGGATTACAAACTAAATGTGGTACCACAATGGAAAGGAAAAATAAAAACACAGAATACTAACCATGATCTAGCTTCATACGTAAACCCCTCTCTCTTTCCTCCTGTGAATATTCCTCATCTTCTCTATCTACATAATCATTTTCATTATCTCCTTGCTTTTCAGAAAGTTTTCGTAATTGCTGCATAAATATTTCAGTAGATGATGTGAAATGAAATTCCTTGTTGTTTAACCAGTGAACTACAAAGCCCCCATTTCCATCATCAATGTTAAACACAGGGCCAACTAAGACATTTGGAATATCTGTGAAGACAAAGGAGACAAAGGAGATTTCAGTATTAATGTCTAATGTTCTTAAAAATATCACAAATGCATAAAGATTTATAACACAGTTACACAAAAAAGATGTTAAACAATTCAACATGACTGTAGCAGGATTTGCAACATTTTAACTGAATTTACTAGTAAATGTAAATATTAAATACTTACTAATTCACTAATTTTGAAACTAAATACACCAAATGCAGTAGCATTCAATGAATTCTGGCATGAGAAAGGGAAACAGAAAAACTTGGGGAAAAAAAATAGCTAAAGACTTTTTTGAGAACTTGGTATAAGAGATTATAGAATTTTTTCTAATTTCTTAGGTACAATAATGCTGCTAAGATTATGTGAGAGGTTTTTCTTATTCTTAGGGAACTTTGTTTTTTGTTTTGTTTTGTTTTGTTTTTTTGAGACTAGGTCTCGCTATATATTGCCCAGGGTAGTCCCGATCCCACAGACTCAAGCGATCACCAGCTTCAGCCTCCTAGGTAGCCTGCCACTGCGCCAGCTGTTTTTTAAACACCAGGTCTCACTATGTGGCCCAGGGTAGTCTTGAACTCAAGAACTCAAGCAATCGTTGGCCTTTTTGCCTCCCTGTGCTTGGATTACAGGTGCAGGCCACCATGCTGGGTCTTAGGAAACTTGAAAGATTAAGATAAAATTTACTCATATATACATGCCAGTCATACATATATCCACCTAAACACTCTCATACTGATGTAAATATAGAGAATAAAGTAATTGTGGCAAAACTTTAACAACCATTGAATCAAAGTAGAGGATATAAGTGTTTAGAATCAAAAGTAAAAGATGTAACAGTGCTTAGTCTACTATTCTTCCAACTTTTCTGAATATTTGAAACTTCGCTAAAATGTTAAGAGAAAATACGCCATGAAAGCACATAGGAGGCAGGCAAATATGTAAGTATGATGGCATTTCTCACTTAGTGTACTATAATTCACAATATAGATTAGTTCATGTAAAAATGTACAACTCAAAAAATTAATGTCCTTAATCTCAACCATGTTATAAATATCTCATTAACAGAAGGCAAAAATGAAAATGGAAATGTACTGTATATAAACAAGGGAAAGTCTAAAGATGAAGTTCATAGAATAGTCTATAGTGTTCTATTAATAAACTTCAATGCTAAATAAAGCATCAAGTTGTTCTTTCTAATTGCTGAGGGACAGTTCTGGTTTTCAGATTAAAAATTGAATATATCCTATAAAATAGTATCTGTAAATTAAACCTATTTTGTAATAACAAGACACTATGACAACTGAGAAATCAAAAGAGAGGTACCAGACCTCCAAAAACATACATCAGATCAAAGTAAATGGTTGGAAAGCAATTTATTAGCAAATGGAACCCACAAAAAAGGCACAGACAGTCATGCTTTTATCAAATAAAATAGATTTTCAGTTAAAAAAGGTAACAAGGAACAAGGAACAGGGATAATCATTATATAATGATTAAAGGAACAACACATTAGGAAGATATTAACATTCACCAATACACATAACCCAAACAAAGGAGCATCAAAAGATATGACAACTGCCAACAATTCTGAAAAAGGATTACAGAAACTTCAACATGGCACACTCATCACTGGAGCACTCAAACCAGCACCAAAAAAGAAAAAGACAAGAAAAACAAGGAAACAAAAACATTAAGTGAGGCATTAGTCCACATAGGTTTAATAGATATTTACATGGTACTCCACCCCGAAAAGCTCAGTACACATTTTTCTCAAGTAAACACAGAACGCTCTCCAAGATACACCACATGTTTGGTCAAAAAACAAGAGTCAATAAATCCATAAAAACTGAAATCACATCAAGTATACTCTCTGATCACAATGGTACAAACAGAAATCAACTACAAAAGAGTACAGAAAGAAACTCGTGTGGATACTGAAAACCGTACTATTTAATGGTTATTGTATTAATGAGAAAATCAAGTGAGAAATTAAAAAATGCCTGGGAATAAGTGACTATAAAGATACTAACTCCCAGAACTTACAGAACACAATAAAAACGGTAGTACAATGGAAGCATATGGTGGTTATCAGCCCACATTAAGACACAAGAGCCCATATAAATAATCTAACCATAGGCCTAAGGAAACTAGAAAAACAACAACAAAACCCAGAAGAAATGAAATAATAAAAATTAGAGTGGAAATAAGTGAAATAGAAAATTTTAAAAATACAGTATAAGTTCAATAAAACCAAAAGCTGGTCCTTGAAAGTATAAGCAAAATAAACTCTAGCAAGAAGGAGGAAAGTCTAAATAGAATCAAAAATGAAAGCCCTTACAGCAGAATTTTCAGAAATACAAGGATCATAAGCAACTACTATTGTGCCAATAAATTTAATAATTCAGAAGAAATAGATAAGTTCATAGACACAACTTTCTAAGACTGCATCAGAAAGAAACAGAAAAACTGAACAGACCAATTACAAGCAAGGAAAATATAACAGTAACCAAAAATCAACAACAACAACAAAAAGAAAACCAACACACAAGTCCAGGATAAGACTGTTTCTCAAGAGAATTCTAACAAAACTTCAAAGACAACTTAAAACCTAACCTTCCTACATGCTTTTAAAAAATTGAGGAAAAGGAATAGTCTCCAAATACATCACATAAGGCCTACAGTTATCAAAAACAGATAGAACATCACAAAAAAAGAAAACTCAAACTAGTATCCCTGATGAACACAGATACAAAATCCTAGCAGACCAAATTCTGCTAACACATTAAAAGGACCATACATTATTTTCAAGTGAGTTTATTACAAGGATTCAAAGATGGTTCAACATTAGAAAACCCATCAATATAATTAATACATGTACAAAAAGAAATAAAAATCATAATCATGCCAATAAGTAGAAAATTTGATGGCATTCAACATCCATTTATAATTAAAACCCTCAAAAAACTGAGATGGAAAATACTTCAACATAATACAGGCTATCTATGACAGACAACTAACATCATTCACAATACTGAAAGACTGAGAGGTTTTCCTAAGATTTGGGAGAAGACAAGAATGTCCACGTTAACCATTGCTATTCAACATAAATGATAGTCCAAATTAGAGTAATCAGGGAAATGAAAGATCCAAAAGGAATTCAAATTGGATAAGATGACATAAATTATCTCTATTTATAGATGATTATAATAAATAAAAAGAAGACCCTGAACACTCCACTAAGAAACTAACTGAAACAGTAAATCAGTAAAGTGACAGGTTATAAATCAACTTAACAAAAAAAATGAGTTACATTCCTGCATACAAACAAAGAGTTAGAAGATGAAATTAAGAAAACTATCCCATCTACAATTACTTCAAGACCAATTATGCTCAGGAACTACACTCTTCTGTAATGAAGATATACAGACACATGTGGGAAAATGTTCAACATCAATTTATCATCAGGGAACTGCATATAAAAACCACTATGAACTACCACCTAAGCACTTGTAAACAAGTCTTTATCAAAAAGACCAGAAACAAGTATTGGTGAGGAAGTGGGAAACAAAGAAACTGAGACAGGAGATAGGTCAAGCCCTTATGGAAAACAGTATAAGATTTCTCAAAATATTAAAAATACATACACTAGATGATCCAGTAATTCCGGTTCTAAGTATCTATTCAAAGAAAGCAAAAACTCAATATGTGCACTCCTAAATTCATTATAGCACTATTTACAATAGCCACATTATAGAAATAAGTAAAATAGCCAACAACAGATGAGTGGATTAAAATGTGTATATATACACACATCCATACATATACACACACACAGTGGAATACTACTCATTTATTAAAAGATGGAATCTTGTCATTTGGGACAACATGGATGGAACTGAGGTGATTACGCTAACCAAAATAAATCAAAGGAGAAAGACAAATACCAGATGATTTCACTCACCTGTGGAATATAAAGAAACAAAGCAGGAATAGACAAAACCAAACCATAACAAATCCTATGGAATCTGACTGCAGAATGAAACTATCAGAAAGGAAAAAGGGGATCAGAGCAAAGATGCTGCCAGTGGACTATGAAGGAGGACTGCCAGTACTCTGATAGTGGACATAGTTTGATAACATATTTGAAGAGTTGTGAACCTATGCCCTAAAACATATACAGTATCTTAACATTATATCAATCAAAACAATTAAAAATAAAATAGTCTGGGAAAAAAATGAAGTATTCCCCAAGAAGCACATAGTCCAATTTAAGATATGGTACCTAGTATTACATCCAGTTAAGAAATATTTCTAAAGGTAATATAGAATGTTAACAAAAAATTTTAAAATTAAAGTCCCACTTTCCTGTATCTTATTTGGCATGCTTATAAGGAATTTGGAATATATAAGAAATAAAACTTTATTGCTTTTACCTGTGGCAGGATTGATGCTTGCTGCAATATGAAAATGACACAGTGCATTTGCATGATGGGAAATGTGTCTTTGAACTTCATGCGTTGCTGTCTGGTCAGGCATTAATTCAGTGTGAGTTACAAGAACAGAAGACCTCCTTTGTCCTTTTCTTAAATTTTTCAAATGGTGTATTGTCTGAAATACATAAATAATTGCTAAATACAACTCTCGAAGGCCTAATGCCAATCAAAGTATTTTGAGTAGTAAGGATTTCATGATTTTTCTCTGCAAAATGTCACCATTTTTTAAAAAAATGTTCTTAATTACAGTAGAACAATTATGGACATATTCCCCATAGTTCTTGTAAATTTTATCATTTAAGGCAAAAAGTATTTACTCCAAAATACCTACTTAATGTTATCTGCAGAAATTCTATTAAGGTTAAGAGTCCACAGTCTTGTCTCTTCAGGATATTTTAGTACTGACATGGAATTATTTCACAGTATGTCTTTTTTTCACAATTTAACCCAACCCCAATGTTATGCCTCTTACTAACTTCCCATTCTTTATTTTGTTCCCTGCATTTAACTGAATGAAATGTAGCATCCTTCCAATTCCTTCTCCCTTAAAATCACACATGGGTTCTTCCTTTCAGTTTGCTCAGCCCTTACCCCTTTGCGTATAGAAACAGTATCACAGTATCAGTTCTTTGGTGTATCCTCTGCCTCTGGTCTCCCCTATGGATTTGTATTTTGATAGTAGAGTTAAGATGGATATTAGAGACCTCCTATTCAAAACTGCCTTTTGAATTATTTAAATTTGTCTATAATTATCAAATCACTTGCCCATTCAATATTTAAAAGATATCATTATTTTAAATAAGATTGACAAGGCTGACCTAATGCTGGGTATTTAAGAATATAAGAATCACAAAAATCCAGTTGTTATGTGAGTTTTGTAGGAAAGGCTATCATAAAGCAAAACTGATCTCCTATTAAAAACAATTTTAACAATATTATGAACATTATTAAAAGGTGACAAGAATTTGTCACATCACTATTATGTATGTATACTTATAGTTTTGCTTTTATTTTATGTGGCAGTTGATATAGTACAAATTAACAAACACTTAAATAGCAACATATTAGGTGCCAAAAGCTCATATGTAATTTAGTGTTACATAAGTGTGTAGAAATAATTGTAAATATCTAGTAAATTCAGCATTTTGTTCAATAAATACCAATCACTATCTAAACAAAAGATAACTTCTACTGTTCTGATTTGTTTTAATTTTATTTATGCTTTAAATGTTGGAAAAATGTATAAATGGTGCCCAATCACAGATAGTAGGCCTATTTTATATAAAAATTTTAATGATAACAGCTTTATACAAACTTTTAAATACAACCTTAGTAGCACATCAAATCCAAGAAATATTTCTGCTTGCTGAAATAGCAATGCCATTTTGGTTGTACAACCATTAAACTGTAAATACATAATGTAAAATTACATTACATAATTACTAATAAAGAGATGTTTATAACAGTAAGTACAAAAAGCAAGTTTCAAAATATTGCATAATAACTTAATATTAGAAAAAATTGCACATATACACATTACTAGAATAGCTAGATAATAAATTACACATTTTTTCTTCTTACAAATCTAATTTAAGAATAAGTACATATTCTGTGTATAATTAAAATCAGAAGAAACATTAATTAGTATATTTCTATATACTAATTCCTATATTCACTACAATAAATTTCTAATTCTGAATTATGTATTTATCTCATTTTATTTACTAATCATAACAACACAACTGTTTATATATACTATTAATAATTTCTTGGAAAGCACTTGTATATATAAATTATTTTGGAAAACTTATTTTACTTTCAAAATATTAAACCATGGAATTAAAACAGTTATATTTATTCACTTGTATCTAACACCTTCACAATATCATTATTCTTAAGGATAAAATTAATCATTTCTAATCCTTATAAGCTTTACTATTCAAAGCTGCCTACTTCCATATATGATCACACTTGATATGCAAAATGAAAGTATTAAAATTATAATGTTTACCTAGAGGAATAGATAGATGTCTGATGTTTGAGATCATTTGTATTTGGCTTCTAAGTGATAGAAAATTAAGTCTTACAAGCATGAAATAACATACTGCTATTAATTTCATCATTATATGTACCATGTGCAATATCTGTATTTGAATTATAACTTCCTAACACACTCACATATCTCAAAACTGGTTAACCACCTTAAGTAATATAATACCTCAAGAGCATGCTGTATTCTGTCTTTGTGTCTTCCAGCATGAGTAAGGTTGCTGGCAACGCTGGAAGTGGTAGTCTCACAAATCTGCTCACCCAAAAGACAGTCTTCTGGTAGTAACGTCTCTGCCCAAAGCCGACAGACACCATCGTGGCATGAAGTTAACAACACATTACAGACGGACCCTCTAATGACAAAGTGAAATAAACAAAGGCTACCATGAACATTCAACGCTATGAATTAATTAAAGGCTATTAATTATTTGTTTCTTTCATATAATGGTGACTAGTGTAAAATTAAAGTATGATCTATATGAAGTTATTTTTCCAATAATGTAATGAATTTCCACTCTCATATTCTCACCAAACCCCATTTGTTACTTGCTCCTACCTGCAAAGCAGTTACCATAAAATAGAATCAAGCTAACTGTTCCTGACACTCAGATTAATTCATTAAAACCATGCCTTATAAAACAGTTAAGCTAGATGATAAAGTATGCTTCAATTGCCTTAGAAGTTGCAGTATACAAACAATTTTAAAAAGCACACTGTATGTAGAATGAGTAGTCTGCTATAAAACTTGAGATTACATACAGTAAAACTGTGGTCATCATAAAAATTAGGACATGGTCTTGACAAAAAAAAAATGTCAAATTACATATGAAAACTAGACTCCAGTGAAAAATTGGTAACCTCTAAACAAACTAAAGAAAACTTAATCATTATAAATTACATATGACATAATAAATCATCATTAAAGACAACAAAACTATGTGCCTTTATGGTAGTTAATTACATTATTTTGAATTATACCCCTTATAGAGTTCCCAATAGTGAAATTTTGTAATAAAAGTATAAGGAGAATATAATTCCAAACTATAAATTAATTTTCATTAAATTCAGCAAATATGTCACAGTCAAGCAGTTTAAGCAACTGTTTATTATCAAAGAACAAAAATCATTTACCTTTTCTGTGCTAATGTTTGCACAGAAATTGATTCTGTCAAAAGTAAATTCTCTGTATACTTTTAAGAAATACTGTAATAACGAGGGGAAACATAATAAAAAAATTCTTGGAGAAGAGTCTGCTCATAGCCCTTGGAAAACCTGGCTACTTTACTCACTATTATATACTTAAGTACAATGTGTATTACTGACAGTTCATGACTATGCTTTATTTCCCCTCAATATGTTCTTTTCCTATGACTTGCAGACATCTTCCAGAATCTTCTGTTACTGCAATCCTACTGCTAGTAATAATAACAGTTACCATTGCCTAAGCACAGATTATGTACAAAGGACTGTACTAAGCATTCACAGGCACAAATATATTTTAGTTTCAACAACTCTCTCTGACAGAGATACAAGAATTATCCCCATTCTATGGAGAAAATGAGGTACAGAGAGCTTAAGTAATTTCATCCAAACTCACAAAGGTAGTAACAGCAACAGAACTGGTTTTAGGAAGGTGATAAAGAGCCTCTGCTCCCAACTGCTACCATATCAATGCAGTAAGAGGAAGTTTGTCTTCATTAGTTTTATAAAATATTTAGAAACATGCAGTTACATGATATATTTGTCTAACCTGGGCATATACTTGCTAGTCTTACGCCATGAAAAACCAGTCACAGCTCGGGGATGTGCCAAGTAAACAAAAGAAAATTGAGCAGATGCCTGTCTCTTTTTCACTTCGTGATGATCCTGAGGTATAATTGAAGATTTCCAACCAGTCATAGGATACCATACTTTCAAAAGACAATCATCCTACAAAAAAAATAGGTTAACATAAAATTGATCTGTAATAAAAATTCAAAATTTAAGTGGCTTGAAGAAACTTTAAAAAAATAGATTATATATGAAAACTTAGGATCAGATCTAAAATGCTGTTTATTACTCTCAATACTGCTGAAAAATAAATGAAGCATTTGCCCATGACCAGTCTCTCTGTGTAAGAGAACAAAAATTGGTGCCAAATCCTCTATTTAAATACACATGGATCACTGTAGAGACACCAGACGCTAGCTCTTTGGATAAGAAAAATGTCATATTATCACTTATCATTCTTTCCTATTTAAAGAGATCAATGAGGGTGAAACAAATCTTTTAAAACATGCATTACTTCTTACTCTAAGAATCAGCAACTCTCCCCCCATTAAAGGGTAAAAAGGAAGTGAGTTGTAACATCCTCTAACAAAACTTCTTTTTGTTTTGTTTCCTTACAACTCATTAAAATGTAAAATCATTCTCAGTTCATGAAATGTTTTCTAATCTCTAAATGATTAAAAGATATTTAGGTAGTTGTTAGGAATTACACACACACACAGGTATAACAATTCATTTTACTTAATTCTAACAATTTTGTTAAAGACCTCAATAACTCAGTGAGAAAATAATAAATGTTATCACTTATGAAAAATCTCAACCTCTGAGAAACATGGAAAATATGTATTGAAAAGTGTGTACATGTCCAAATATTTTTATCTTTAGCAGACAAACTCCTGGGGTTCTTTTTTCCATCTTTTCATTTCAACCCAACTTAATTCAACTTAATCACATAATACATGTCTCTACTAATATCTCATTTATTTGGATATTTGAATTATACGACAAATCTGTAAGTGCTTACTCTGAGACAGTCACTTAATATACTAGTTGAGTTCCCTCCAAGCACTTTCTTCATCTCAGCATTATTTTCATCTATCCAAATTATGTTCCACAAAAACTGCTTAAGCACCTCAGAGTCCCTTAGGAGTCAATGCAGAACTCTATAAAACCCTTAAGCAGGTGGCATTCTAGACCCTTCACCCAGTCCTACCAGTCTCCCCATCAAATCAAGTAGCCCCACTTTTAACTTAGCCTAAAATTCAATAAATAGAAATTAATAAATTTAAAATATTAAAATTTAAAATATTAAATTAATAGAAAGAGCTAGAAAATCCTAAATATTGAGAAACAAAAATTTTTTAATTACAAGAGAAATTTTAAAACATATTGAACTGAAAGAAAATAAAAGCAAAACATCAAAATTTGGGTATTCTAATTACATTAGTGGTTAGGAGGAAATATAGAGCTTTAAATGCTTATAGCCTAAGCATAAATTTAATATTCTACACTTCCTCCTGAACCCATAAGAAGAAAAGAGCAGAATGAAGCTCTGTAAGTAGATGTAAGAATGAAAATCAATGAAAAAATGTAGAGGAAAAATCAATGAATCATAATACTATTTTTAAGAGATCAGTAAAACTGATTATCTAGAAATCAAAAATATTTATAGAGAAAATACAAATTGTCATTGTCATGAATGAAGAAGAGAACACAAGTCCTCCATCAAAAGAAAAGTAAGGAAATAACATGAAATATTTTATTCCAATAAATTCCTCAATCTAGGTAAAGTAGGAAAATTTTTGAAAGACAATTTTGAAAACTAACAAAGCAAAAAAACAGAAAATCTGGATAGTTCTGTATCAAAGATGCTGAATTCACAGAATGAAATTTTCTCACCAAGACGAACAAAAACCCTCAAACAACAAAACCTCAGTCAGGCCCAATGGCTTCACATGAGTTTCATCAAAAATTTAAGGAAAAACTAGCACCTATCCAATACAAACGCTTTAAGAAAGTTAAGGAAAAGGACTCATTGTATGATAATGCAAATACCAAAAACAGGTAAATACATAAAAAATATAAATTGATATATAACATTCAAATATCTTCAATAAATTACCAATCAGCATATCAAAAATAATCATGATCAAGTAGGGTTTAACCCAGCAAAGAAGATTTAATATTTGAAAGTCAAACACTATGGCAGTAGTTGAAAGCAAAGTATTCATTATCTGTAATGAAGGATGAGAGTGAGGCTTATCTGGGAAGAGGTCAAAGGAAACCTAATGAGATAGAAATGTCCTTCAATAACTTGAAACTGGTAATTACACAGATCCTTGTATGAACTGAAATGCAAAATTTGGTTCAAAATGCACTGAACTGTACACATAAAATATGCATTTTATGTTAATTATATCTCAGTGAACAATGAGGAAATAAAAACACAAAATTCATGCACAAAGATATTTTTAAAAACATCAGAAAAGAATTAGAACCACTTAATATTTACTAATATGTTATTTGGTTAAGATAAATTATTGTACATTCATATAATAGGAAATTATGTCAGTTTTAAAAAGAATACAGATATACTGACACAACAAATCTATAATTACTGTTGTAAAAAACTGAACTTAAAGAAACTAAAAAAAAAATGACTTCACAGGAGCATGTATATATATATGCACATATACTTCTAAGTCACAAAATCACCACAAAGTCTCAAAGAATATATATTATATACAAATTAATGGCAATTTTTAAAATTGGGGGTAGGCTACTTGGCAGGAGATTTTTCATTTTCTCTGCTAAATAATATATCATGCTTTAAAAGTAAAGATGGATCCATTCAAAGGGAGAAACTGTTTACTAAGTAAATCCTCTAAGAAACAAAATATTAGATACAGGAGCAGAGAGGTGCTCTCACGAACAGAAAATACTTCTGGGAACACTGCACAGCCTTTGCCTTCCTTTCCTGCCCAGATCACCCTGCTCAAAAATTCTTCTCATCCTAGCCCTTTGAAGGTCCAGCTTTTTACTAAAAAGGATATTGCTCTATTAAAGAAAAATGTATTTGAAGGAAAAAAGATTTTAAATCACTTTTAAATTATACAAAATAACCAAGTACTATAGAAGAATGTTCAGATATAGAATTTACGAACATAAAGAAACAAGCTAATATCTAGCAAGTAAATTAGAAAAAAACCAATTTACTGAGCTGAAGATTTAATCACATATGGGGGAGGGGAAGCTCTTTAATAAGTAACACTCTTAAAAAAGTAAAATATTCTTCAGTCCAAGAAAAATTTCACTCACCACATCAGAAAAAATACATCTTAACAGCAAGTGTGCTCAATGAATTGTGATATCAAAAATCCTGAAGGTAACTTGATTAACACCTGACCTGAAACCCTGCCAACAAGCAGCAGAAGTGGTGGAAAATGCCTGCTTGTGGTAGATCTCACAATTAACATCTGTTTGATCAAGTCAAACAAACTTGGTTTTATTAACAGAAACAAACCAGATTGGGGGGTAAAGAGGGCAGGAGGGAGCCAATCTTTTTATCAAAAGGGTCTTAATAACAGGTGGTATCAGCTCAAAGACACAAAGTAGTGAGCTTTTTTTCCCCCTGATATAACACTAGTTGACAAGATTGTATGTGAGTCAGGATACAGTATCATCATCCCCTCCAGGTATGTTACCGAATCCAACACCAAGACCTCCAGTGTCTTCCACCATAGTCCACTGGTCCCCTCCACTTTGCACTCCTGCCCTCTGACAGCCTCAGTTCTACAAAACATTAGACATATATCTAATATATGATCAAGAAAGTTCACTCTTAGCATCTAGACAAAGAATGCAAAACCACTAATTTAAAGGTATATATGCATTCCTAGAGTCACTGCAGCATGATTTAAGATAAGCAATGGAAACAACCTAAGTGCCCAAAGACAGGTAAGTGTATTAATTGTACAAATAACTAATTGAAATTAATTTAAAAGATACAGTATATATACACAATGGAAGATTACTCAGCCATATATATTTATATATATATATATATATATATATATATATATATATAAACAGGAAATAAGCTTTTACAATTCATGCCATTTTTAAATCTCCAAAAGAGCTTTTTCCAGTATGGCATTCTTATTTTTCCTTAAGAATAATGAGATACTCACTCTTAGAACTGAATACAAAAATTGAATACAAAGTCTTACGGAAACATGACTAATACATTTAAAAAATACTAAATAATCAATTGCTAGAACTGTGTACAATAAAAATTCAAGAAAGATATTAAGCATTATCAAGTATATGCAAAAAACAGCCTTTGAGGATATTAAAATCTAGCTGCCCCATTTAAGAGAATGTGCTTTTAAATTAAATGTTTTAATTTATGCATTTTTATTATTTACATAAATTTGTATGTGTGTATATTTTTTTTTTCACACTGTTGCATTTCCCAGGGCTCTCCCACCACCATATCACATGTGGACAGTCATCTTGATCTTTTCTGCTCAGCCCTTCCCTGATTTCCCTCTCCCTCCCTCACCTTCCCTAGCTGTATGCTTTAGTTCTGCTATCAGCTTGTTATTTTTTAGTTCTTCTTAACCAAAAAGGTGTGTGTGTGTGTACAGATATATACTTTTTTTTAGAGACTAGGTCTCGCTATGTTGCCTGGGGTAGTGCCAAAGAACCCGTGGACGCAAGTGATCCCTAGCCTCAGCACTGGGATTACAGTGGCACACCACCATGCCCAGATCAAAAAAGTATATTTTAGATTTGGTGTGAGAGTGCAAATAATCAGAAAATGCTCAGAGAATATTGATCATCTTACATGGTCATTAATAGTTTTCAAAGTACCAGTTACATCTCACAAAGACCTTGGCAAAAGACTACATATCCTAAAATACTCTCAAATTTAGCCAGTTGTAACATGTCTTAGGAACAGACTAATGAAAGTAACTCCATTTTGTTTAAAGCCTCCATTTTGAGACCAGTGTCCTCTCCCTGCCCTCAGTGGAAGGTACGTGCCACGGCTGGCTGATCCAACATCCTGTTTCTGTCTCCCCTTATTCCTGGTTGTTCCTGACAACTGCACTGTCCACCTGCTAGACGATGGACACCAACACTGTCCTCCTGATGGATGATGGATGTCAGCATTATTGGAAACCTGTAGTTATGGGAACGTGTCCCACCATTATGGGAACGTGGAAATGTGTCCTATAGTTATGAAAGTGTGTCCTATACCTGCTTGCTAGCCTCACAATAGTGGGCGGTGGTGGTTTTGCCTATAAAAGGTTGTAACAGAGACTGCTGGGGTCTCTCTTGCCAAGCTGACTTGGGGACCCTGGTATACCAGTAATAAACCCACAACTCTGAATTTTAATCAGAGTCCTCATGTCTTGTTGAGCCTGCAAGTCACAACATGCATCAGAGGCAAACATTACATACTGGGTAAGGAAAGGGAGATAATCAAAAACATTAAAAATATATGAGGGAAATCAACCACAAAAAGAGAAGAATCTATACTTTCTGTAAGTATTTTAAAATCTTATTTGTCTATTTGGGGGGAATAGGCATCCTGAGACCTCTACCAGTATCCTAGCCTTGATTCAATCCAATTACATGTGTCTCAACATATTTCTTAAAACCTAAGAACATTGGTTATATTTATTAAAGAGCCAAATTGCACCCTGAGCAACTGTGATGGCTTTCAGATAATTTCAGACTTAAAATCAGACTAACACACAAATGGATTACTGTGTTATTAACTGCCCGTACACTGTGGAATGTGATCCTTTCAAATAAGTATTTATTGAAGGCAGACACTGTGTATATTGTTTGGGACATTTAGTTGAAGCAGGGGAAGAGACATACAATAAATAACATTACTAATTGCAGAGTTTAAACTCTAGAAGGAAAAACAACATTAATATTAAAAACTATGTTTATATTTTAATTGCTACAAATGAGAAGCATACTATGGAAGTATTTGATGGGGAGTCTTGACCTTGTCTAAGAAGTTGCAGATTCCATTTTTAAAAGTGTTAATTGAACTCAGAATGGGAAGATACATAGGAGATGGCCAAGCAAAGAACAGAGAACAATGAGCATTCTCTACAAGGAGAGAGGCACATGTTACATCTCTCAAAGGCGGTTGGTGTGGTAGGTATCCAGGTAGGAACAAGCCAGAGAGTTGCTCAAAAGCCAGATCATAGAGCAGAGCCTCAGAGAGCATGGTAAAGACTGTGGTCTGCATCTTCTAAGCAACAGGAGTCAGGAAAGGTAAGAAGAGTGTTAAGTTCAGTTGACACAGAACTCTGAGAAGACAGGATAGAGGCTGGTTTCAAGGGGGAGGCGAAAAACACAAACAAACAAAAAACAAACAGAAGTTGGTTTCAGACATCCAGTTAAGAAACTACTTCCTATACAGGTCTGGAGACAGAGGAGCAGAACAGATCTCAGCTTCATACTACAATCTTAAGATTGCTAGAATCCAATGATTCTAAAAACATTTATCTAATAATTCAGTTCACACACAAACAGGTAGATCAATCTTTTCTACACATGCCCAAATGTTTTCCCATGTTAAATGCCATTTGACTTAATTATTCCCTCCTTCCTGAATTTTCTTTTCCTTCTGACATCTCAAATGTCAGCTAATCCTGGTTTACCTTCTGTCACAGAGTGGTCATTGCTTAGCACCGCTTGTAGGCTTCTCCCCTCTATTTCTCCCATTTCCCAGTGCTCAAGAATCCTAGAATTTCATCCTGAGCTACATTCTCTTCCTCTCTAATGTAAATTTTCTCCCTCATTAACTTCACTCAGGCCCATAATGCCAAATATCATCTTTGCTAAAGAAGTCAAATTCTGCATCTATAACCCTGACTTCTCCAGAGAAAACCTTGAACTGAATGCCTTATCCAATTTGACATGTTAATCCGGATACATCTCAAACTTTGATCTAGCTTTCTGCTGTTCTTTAATAAGCCCTACCAATTCCGATCTCTGAGTAGGTACACTTAGTGTTCCGCTGGCCAAAAATATTTCTTCCTCTGAACATCACACAGCTGATTCTGTCATATTATTCAGTTCTCAGCTTAAAATTATTTCCCCAGGAAAGTAAACTCCAAAGATTATCCACACTAACAGATGCCAAATCACACTACATCATCTTGTCCTGATCTGCTGGATAGCACTTAATAAAACCTGACTTTTATTTTCTTCTCTCACTACAAATTAAATTCCAAGAGGACAGGAAGTTTGTCTGTCTTCCTTGTGTGAGACTGCCAGCATACAGAACAGTTAGGGACACATACGTGGCACTGAAAAGAAATTTGCTGAACATGTGAAGGTTATTATCTATAATTCAGGTAAAGCTCTAAATTTGTTTTAAAGAACAAAGCTTTAAGGGTGACTGCTTAGTTTTAGAAACCAATGGTAGAATTAAAATATTTTTCAAACTACTTTTCCATGATTCTGCTAATACTTTTCCCTTATTAGCCTTGCTTTTTGGACATTATAAAAAAGTCTTCCTGCATTTCTACATTCTATTCATAAATATTAAATGTTAGCTTTAGTTATAAATGATTGAATTGGCTTATAAAAAATTTTCAGTTTTTTTTTTTTTAAATCTAATGTAGTCAGTTTTTACACCTAATTTATTTGCCTGCATTTTATTTTCTTCTGTTTTCCTCTGGTTTCTTACAAGCTTGTCAAACTGTCTTGGTAGCTCTGTTATTATGAGGGAGGACAGGAAAGAAAAACGAAGAGGGAGAGAAAGTCCACTTAGCAAGAAACAACCCACATTCCCTAGGGTCTGAGAGTCTCCAGTCAACAGTGAGCAAAAGCTAGGTAGGTCCTCAGTAAACTGCAGGCGAGATTGGTGTTCCAATTTGAACATGTTTACTTACCTATGAATATTAGTTATATAGACTAATATAGAGGAGGGGCTAGGTATGGGGAGAACTACAAATTTAATGCATTTGCAGTCATGAGGTAAGATGAGATTCCCCAAGGAATGAGTATTGCCAGAGGTGAGAACCAGGAAGTAAGCCGGGGGGGGGGGGGGGTACTCTGATATTCAGGAGCAGGAGGCAGGAGACAGTCACACTACAAACTAGTGTTAGAGAGAGCAAATAGTTTGCTGTGTCCTAGAAGTATTCAAGATGGAGTAAGTAACTGACTATGTTAAGTCATGCTTAAGGTTAAGAAAGAATAACCACAGGGTTGAGCAACAGGAACTCACTGATGACAGTCAAAGAAATGCAGGCGAGTGGGCACAATTGAAAATGAGAACAGAGGCAACAACTATAAGTAACTGCTTTAAGATGCTATAAATCAGGAAGGGAAATATAGAAAAGCAAGAGAAAAGGTTAAGATGACATTTTTATTAATGCTGTCTGTACCGAATGGGCAAGAGCACATAGGGCATTTGCTATCTGATGCTGTCAGCTAGCCTGGGGCACCCTAACAAAATGCCAGACTGGGTAATTTAAGGAAATTTATTTACTCACAGTTCTGAAGGCTAGAAATATGAGGACAGGGTGCTAGCATGGTCAAGTTCTGATGAAAGCATTCCTCCTGGATCACAGAAGGCTGCCTTCTGCTGTATCTTCATGTGGTGGTGAGAAAGCTGCCTGGTGTCTCCTCTTTTAAGAACATTATTCCTACAACAAGGGCTACTCTCACAGCCTCAGCAGGGCTCAATTACCTCCCAAAGGTGTCTTCTTCAAACACTGTAACTTTGGAAGCCATGGTTTCAACATACGAACTGGGAGGGAGACAAACACATTTAATACAAAGCATATGCTAATACAATGACTCAGAGAAGGGGGAGCTGATTAAGAAGGGAGACAACTACATTAGTGACCACCCTGAGTAAGCAAGAACAAGCAGATTGAGTACCCAAGTGAAAGAAACCGGCCTTATAGGCACACAGTTCATGCAAGGCAACAAAAAAGGTGGAACTATAGGTTCAAATGAAGGGAGGTGGAGATATGTAAGTAGTTGGCATATAATAATCAAAGTCTCTTCTGATTGTATCTCTTTTCTCAGGCAAAAATTCATAGTAAAAAGAAATGCTTAGGTGGTGTGTGGAAGATCACAAGGGAATTTATCAATACCCTGTGATACAGAGCTTCAGTTTTAACAGCCACATAGAAACGATGTATTCAGTCCATCCAAGATGAGAAGTCTGATCAGAGGCACCTGCATAAAAATCCAGAAAACTGAAGGGCAATCTCTAAATAAAAGGGTGAAACTGAGAAATTGGTAAAGAAGGATCCATTTGTACCTGGTCTCAGTAAAAGAAAACATTTTTTTTTTTTTTGAGACTAGGTCTCCCTATTTTTGCCCATGGAACCACAGGCTCTCGTTGCCTGGGGTACCACAGACTCAAGCAATCCCCAGCCTCAGCTTCCCAGGTAGCTGGGATGACAGGCGCACGCCACCACGCCCAGCTATTTTTTTGGAACAAGGTCTTGCTACAGGTCCCAGGCGGGACTCAAACCGCAATCCCTAGCCCCGGCCGCTTCATAGGCTGAAGCTTACAGGCACGAGCCACCGTGCCCGGCAAGAAAACATTTCTGCTGGATATTTATAACCACATATATGACTCACGAATTCCAAATATTCACAACTCCCAAACAGAGTTTAGTTTGAGTTGGGAGTGGCCCTAGGTGTCTGACAGAAGTTATATTAACATTTTCTGGAAGAGTGACATAAAAAAAAATTCCAAATAATCCTTTAAAAATTTGATCCACACCAAAAAACAATTCAATCCAGCCTTAAAGAATTCCTACAGATGCAATTGTAACATTTTCCCAGTGAAATACCAAGCTAGTGGACTACGGAGCTTTGATAGCCATGAAGCCTGGGGTAGAATTCCACTGTTTTCAGACTAGTTCTGTATTATCAGTAATGTTCTCAAGCTGCAGTGTCCTCTTCTGCAGAACAGGAAGATACTCTCTGCCCCACAAGGCTTTGTGAAGGCATAGTTTCTGGCACCTATAAGTCTCAATAATTAATAGTTGCTTTCATAACAGCACTAGTAGTTATTCTTCTGAGTACAAACTTCTTGTAAACTTTACTTAATAATGCAAAATAAAAGTTGTCACCACCAATACAATACTTTTACACCATCTACCCCATCCCCAAAATAACTAAGCCCGAATCAAACCCAGTATTTGAACAACCCATAGTTTAAAGAATGAGTACCAATAAAAACTATAAAGATATATGTTTAAAATAATTAAAATAGATATCAAAACTTAAGAAAAAATTTCAACAACTGTGGCATAGGTCAGGCATGGTGGCCTGTGCCTCAAAGTGGCAGCCTAGGAAGCCATAGCAGGGACCGGAGATCGCGGTTCGAGTCCCAAACGGGGCACATAGCGAGACCTAGTTCCAAAAAATTAGCTGGGCATGGTGGTGTGTGCCTGTAATCCCAGCTACCTGGGAAGCTGAGGCTGGGGATTGCTTGAGTCTGTGGTACCTCGGGCAAGTAAACCTGTGGTTCCACAGGCAAAAATCACGAGACCTAGTCTCAAAAAAAAAAACAAACCACAACTGTGGGATAAAGCTAAGCTTATGGGAAAATCTAGAGTGGGT